>JAMKCH010016127.1:0-24844 GCA_023653785.1 Ophioderma brevispina
GATGATCATTACCCCTTACGGGGTTAAGGCCAAGGAGAAGACATAAGGCCCCTACGCCAGGGCTAGGACCGGCCCAGTGAGCCCCTGGAGGGGCCCGTCCAGACCGGCATAGGTAAGCAGGCCTCCATAAACCCCGAGGGCCAAGTTCGTGGAGTGCACACACCAAGCAGCAGGGCATCGGCCCTAGACCAGGCTAGGCCTGACAAGGGTCCAGCCAAGCTGCGTGGAAAGAACTAGGCCAGCTACCCCGAATGGAGATTAAGGGTCTAAGTCGAGTCGCAAAAGCTAGGCGATGAAAGCCCCAAGCCGAGGCCAAGGCGAAAAGTCAAAGGACCGCCAGGCTAAAGGCCATGACCTCCCAAGGAAGTCTGGGGCTAAAGACCCAAAGACATATCACACCAAGAGCTTGATCCTGGTCTATACCCCAATGGGGAACGAGACTAACGCCCTACTGCAACTGTCACTAGGCGCGACTCGGAAGCGGCGCTAGCCCAGCTGATCCCCAGTAGGGAAGCACGAATCTGCTGCACATAGCCTGATCCAAGTTCCCCCCAAGGAACAGCGGACCAGGCTAGGTAGGCGTAGCCCCTACAGCAAATCCTAGAGCCAGACGCCAAGGCCTAAATGGACCAGCGGCTTACTGGCAGAGACCAGAGTCCTCAAGTCCCCGATGTGCACACGGAGCGGCCCCGGACTAGCACCACGAATGATTCTGGCTACAGGGGCAATAGTCGCCGCCAACAGAGGTAAGCACGAACGCCAGCGCCCAAGCTGAAAAGCCCATGGGAGGTTAGCATACCGGCCCAAGGCTCCCAAGCTCCAAATGGTATCCCGAGCAGGCGAAAGCACCCAAGCGGAGCCGGGGGCAGGGGGCATAAAGGCTAAGGTCTGGGCCCGACGAAGCTGCAAGCTATATCACGGCAGGATGCGCCCCACCCAGGCGAGGCGGTAAAAAATGGGGCCCGCCACAGGTGGCAGGAGCACCCCAAAGGTGGGGGACCTGCATGCAGACGCTAGAGCAACGTCGGAGACGACGCGGTAACCCCGTGACTACACAAGGCTGAGAGGCCTCCCACCCCAAGGCCAGGCACCATGCCAGCCAGGGGTGAAGCCACTCAGGCTAGGCTTCCCCGTAGGGGATCCCCGCCAAAGAGCAGACTTGGGTAGACCCGAGAAACCCGCCGAGACTACAGCATCCCCGAGGGATGCCCGATAGCCAAGGCGGCGCGACATCCCCGCAAGTGGAACAGGTCGCGGCGCCGTGAGTTGAATCAACACCAGGGAAGGCGGACAAACAACACCCTAGCAACAGCACCCGTAAGAGGTGACCAGTCGGTCTGGTTAAGCCCATAAATACACGCCAACGACGGCGGAAAAACGGCCACCATGCAGCGAACCCCGGTGGAAGGAGCGCGGCAAAGAGGATTGAGTGTAGACAATAAACCCAAGCCGATCACCTCCGAGAGGTGGACGCTATAAAGGGGAGTACTCCGCGTCCGAAGGCGGGGAGAACAGCCCTAGAGTCCCGGAGCCACGAGCTATACAACCCGCGAGAGGACTTATAGGGGACATAGGCTACGCACGGGAACGCAGCGAGCCCGGAGAGGGCATGCTGCAGCCTGCACCGAGCCCCCACGCGGAGGCAAGCCCCGGAGGATGCCCCACGAGGGCGCCGGAAGGAAACACCCACGGGGCGTACCGTAACGGCGGGACCGTTTGGGGTTGGTAGCGGGAACTAGCGGCTGGAACGAACCGCCACCAGTAAACTGCACACGGAACACCGCGTGAGCGGGGACCAAAACTGGCGGCTGACGTGCCCCATCAAGCCCGTGAAGGCCTGGTGAAGAATGCAGCACGAGCCAGATTAAAACCGCGGGGCTAGCAGGCTAGCCATGCAGGGTGAGCCAAAACGGCCTGCTGAACCGTAGCGGGAACGAGGCTGGTCGAACCACACCAGTAAACCGAGCACGGTAACCCGCTGTGATCGGGAACCAACCTGGCGAAGCGCCGCGCGCCCACCTAGCCCGTGAAGGCCTGGTAAGGCATGCAGCACGAGCCAGCTTGGACACCGAGTGGGCTAGCAGGCTAGCCATGCGAGGAGCAGTGAAGCAGGGAGCATAACCGACACCCGCGGCGCCCCGTAACGGGGGGGCGCCGAGGAGGAAAACCACCTCAGGGCTGAAGAATCAGGCCCCGAGACTGGTACCACGGCAGCCGGTCGCAGAGTCCGAGGACCCTAAACCACGAGCGCCAGGGGGTGTAGGTACTGGCGAAGGTCGGCCCGAGAAAACCCGGGCGTCACCATAGCCAACACACACCGCTACCGGACGGGACTGGCAGAGCCGCCCTATCCCACAGGGAAAGAGCATAGCAACCACGCTAGCCTGCACCGATAAAGCAACGATCTAAATCAGGCGAGCCAGCGCGGCCGAGTGCTAGCCAGGCAAGCCCCCGAGGGAGCCAGCCAACTAGCATGTTATGGAGCAACCGAGGCTGCCCATAACGGAATGTCTGCAGCCCGCCAAAATCCCCAAGGAAAAAAGGCAGAGCAGACCGCGCTAGCCTGCACCGGAGAAGACCCTAGGGCTAGACCAGGCGGCCAGCGGCCGGTGGTAGCCGAGGTTATAGACGGGCGGAAATCCCGAGAGAGAAACGCCATACTAACACGCCATGAAAAGCTGAAAGCTACAACATCTTTAGGTGCTCCCAAAGCAGCCGGGCCGCCTTGGAAGAACATCGGACCGGAGCCCGAAAACCACCCCCCCTTCCCTTAGCGAAACATAAAACAGGGAGGAAGCTTGTTCAATGGCGAACCATGAAAAACAGAAAGGCCACCGCAAAAGAACAAGCACCAAACGGAGCGACAGAAAATCAAGGCCCGTAATGAACGCACGGAACAAGAGGGTCGCGGGGCGGCAATCGCACAGACGCTGAAAAGTGGGGTTAAGCGAGCCAGATTGGCGCGCGTGCCGGAACGAAATACTCTCCCCCAATAGAACTGTTTTTATTATAGTATGGCAACTACACGACGAACGGCCTCAAAAAAGCAAGGCATCCAAAGCACTCAACACGTTCGGCAATGGCGCCTTGTTTACCTTCTTTTTCCCGCTACACAGGTCACATGACGCATCGGCGCAAAAAAGGATACACAATAAAAGCTCTCCGACGGGGGTAAAAGTCGCCGTTTATTCCGTCCAAAGGAGCGTTACAAATCCAGTATATAATCCCGTAATATATCCAGATAGTTTGGTACAGTAGTAGGATATTCGTATGATACCACAACTGTCCAGTATCAAAGAATCTCGTAATTTTGGCTGCTATGACAGAGCTGCGGTAACACGCGTCCGTGTGGCGGCCTGCAAAACGGAATTGAGGAAGAAGCAATGGCTGATCAGGGTGGCACCTGGGGTCACTGGTTGAGACATTTTTCTCTTTTAGGGGGCTAACTAGTATTTTGGGGCATGCCCCTTCTCAGAAGGGAAATGCATATGTTTCAGTTCCACATGTGGTGTAAGAGGAAAATCAGTTCAGTGTAAGATTTTTATTTGCCCCCATGTGAAATAACCAATCCAGTGAAAGTGGATACATTATTTTTGGTTTTTAGCTTAGACTCAAGGATATTAATAATGTAAAATGGAGTTTAACAGATTTATTACGTTTACAAAACAGCATTGGGTTGAAAGTAAGAAAATCACCGGTTTTTTGGTCTCAAACGTGAGGAAGAATGGCCCAACTGCACAATTTTTCTGCAAAATTGAGAAAAATCATAGAACTTTGTCATGCTAGTTAAATAGGTACTACATTTTTTTTTCTTCTCTTACGCATTGTGCAAGATGCGCTAAATACACTAGCACTGATGATGTAAGCACAAGATCGCTAAACTAGGTTGATGCTGAGACCTTGTGTGTTTAGATTTTGTCAGTTACGTTTCAATAACAAAGGCGTTTGCTTTCTGGTTTGATAATAAATTATTAATTTATTCATTCTAATAGAATTCTTTTAGTAACCACTTACGCTACTGTGTGTGTAGTCTCTGCTGCACTCTAGGGTACACAGTTACACATTTCTCCACCCTATGACCACCAGGGGTGCACTCCAGGCATTAAATGACATTAGTATTAGCATCACGTGATAATGTGCATGAACCATATTTGGTCATCATGCAATGTTATCACATGGGTAGTGGCATCATATCATAACTTACATGATGACCATATTTGGTCATCATGCAGGTTATCACATGGGTAGTGGCATCATATCATAACTTACATGATGACCATATTTGATTTGAATAACCATTATTGGAAAGAAGTTAGGATAAATTGTGGACTATTTGTAGATGAAACCACCAATATTCATCACCTACACAGACATTGCCATAGTCCAAAATGGATAGAATTACTTAAAAAATACCTTCAAAAGTTACCCATGTATGCACTGTACTGTGGTGTCGGTAATGTGTGTATGTACCCAGGTAGATCTCAGGTGAATAACCCTGTTTCCTCTTTCATTTAAAATGTTGTTTTTCTATAAATCTCTTCTGGCATTACCTCAAATGTGCTGAGCACCAAACAGTCAGCTGTACAGTGTCCTAGTTGGCTATTAAAGGTGCAACGAGAGATTTCACATATCAGGTGTCCCTAAAAAATTGAAAGTTCTGATTTTTGCACTGATGTAAAGCTTTCCATCAAAAATATCCCCATCTGAAAGGATTAAGCTGAGAAATGTTTCTTTGATACAAAAATTTTGAAATTTCTAATTTCGTATAGGAGCAATGTTTTATATTGTAATATAAACAAATCAGAATCACCTTTGTCCTCCTCTCTTCTAAGGCATTTCTAGTCTATATGAAATTAATATTATGACACAATATTTGGGTGCCTCAAAAATCTCTTGTTGCACCTTTAAGTTCCATGTTATAAAAACAAAAAATTGATGACTTATGGTGGGTTTATACTTTGTAGGCATACGTCAGCAGACACAAGCCTTTCAAACATGTTTTGTGCACCGGATGCATGAACATATGCATTAACCAACATCTGCCAATGTAGTAAGAACCCACTAAACACACATTTTTTAACATACCAGTAAACACAGGCAGCCTCTCTTTCATCACCACATTGCTGTCTGCAGGTTTGTTTGTTGTGTTTGTCTCCTCCTCTGTTGCCCCGGGTGATTGGTGCAGCAGCTTTGGATAATGAAAGTCATCAATTTCATATATCTGATTATGTGATTATCTGTCAACTAAAAACTAACACTGATATTGATGATGTACTTAGGCAATGTCGGCCTTTCACACAGCATTTCCAATTGGATATTACATCACATGTTCATTTTAAAAACAAGAGGCTCTTTCAAATATTAAGGTTGAGTCCTCTGCCCTACCAGCAGTGGCATAGCCAGGTGGGGGCAAAGGGGGGCAGAGTGCCCCCTCTGAAAAAATCTTAAGGGGAAATCGGAAAACACAACACGGATATTCATGTTAAATCAGCCCCTTTTCGGATTCTTTTGCCCTGTGACCGGGAAATTTTTGCTTGTGGTCAGGAAATTTGTTGCACCTATCGGGAAATTGCCCCCTCGGAACAAAAGGGCTGGCTAAGCGCCTGCCTACCAGCATCTTTACTATGTTGCTGATTGTGTGACCAATCAGCAAGTAGTATTGTTGGGGTTATAAGGTACATTGCAAATCACATAGAACACAGAAGAGTAAGCAAACTTTACAGCTTAAAAATTTAATAATAAATTTCAGAGAGCTATCTAAAAGATATATAAGATAATTATTATAGAGAAACGAATGAACATTTATTACCAACTGTATGTAATGCTGTAATGCCATTTGTCTTTGTTCATGCTCAGCTAACTTCTCTAACAGCATGACATTAGATCTGAAAGAAAATGGGATAGAAACACGAAATGCTTTAACAAATTAAATTAAACATAACTTAGATTAAAGTCTGACTCAGAGATTTCTGAATATAATTTTGTAAATATATTAATTAAAAAATAGTCAACTAGAACTAAAGATAGTCACCTAGAATGCTCAATTCCAAAGTTTGAGATGAATCGAAGTTTTCGTTTTGATGCAGTAAACATTTATGTGTATATAACATTGGCATAGGATACTGTGTATAACAAAATTTCCGGATCCGGAATTTTTACACAAAGATGTGATTTTCTATATGAAGGACTTCGATTTGAGCTTAGCTATTTCACACAGTGATTAGTATATGAACAAGCATTATGTACATGCAAAAAACACATTATGTTTGAAAATTGAGGGCGCCCTCATCGGAAAATCTCTGAGTCGGCCTTTAACTTTAAATTGCTTACCCAAATTATCAGTGTCTTTGGGTAGAAGAAATGCTCATAACTAAACTGCTAAAAATATACACTCTTAAGAAAATAGGAAGCCTAGGGGTAAAGTGCAGGTTGCCAGAATACAAGTGTGGCTGCCCACATTGGAGAATTATGATGGAAAATGGGTTCAACTGTTGTGATTTCTGTAAAGTTTTCCTTCAAAGCAATTTTTTAGCTTGTTTAGTGACTGTTGGTACTCTGCATGAAAGTAGGAGTAAACTGTTACAATTATGCATGGGAAAATGCCAATTTACACCAGGTTCAAAATTTGGAAATGATGGCCTTGTGTTTGTGTGAAGAGCTGTAATTTTCAAGTTCAGGTAAATTATTCAATTTGATGTTGTAAACCTGTATGTGAAGTATATTACCATAGGATCCGAAATTTCATAAAAAAGTTTTAAGTGTAGTTCATTCAAACAGTAATCAGTATGTGGACAAGCATTAAGTATATGTAAAAACACAATTTGTTAAAAATCTCTGAGTCAGCCTTTAATTATACACCAGAGGGTGTTTTGAGTCAATCCCACAATGCACCAGTTTTGGGAAATTTCACCTCAATAGGGTCATGTGATCACACAAAAATCCTATTCTTAACACATAAAAACCCTGACTTTAACGCTCATTTTAGCCCACAAAGCATTAGTACTTAGGGATTTTTTTGCATGATTATGAAATGTCTTGTGGTTCTTAAACTTTTGGAACACTTTTTATCCCTAAGTACTGACATGGTGTTTAGTACAGTACGGTATAGGCACATTGCTATGCATCATGGGATTGATTCAAAACACCCTCTGATTATACACTAACAATTACATTTTGACATTTCTGAGTTTGCATTTAATAAGAAAGCAATGTAGTCAAACCTTGTTGGGTGTAGAGGGGCAGAAGACAGCTCACTCACAGATTCACTCATTGGACCTGTTGATAGAATGGATGCAGCTGAAATTGAGAAAATACAACACACTGGATGAAATATATGGTACACCATTAAAGCACACATAGACATCATTCAAGGTCAATGTGTGCAAACCCTATATTAGCCTTTGGCCAGTTGTTCCTGTGACCAAGTATGAAGTTACTATGGCAAAGCATGCAAGAACAGCACAAACCAGTCAACCTAATCAAAATGGAATACACACACACGCACACACACGCACACACACAGAAGGAATCTGCTGTTGCAATATCCCAGTGGCTTTTTAAGCCAGGGCGATAAAAAAGGAAAATAAGTGTGATACAAACTCGTCCTTCAGATGAAAAGATAATACAATAGAAGTTCATCTTCTGAATGGAAATTTAAAAGTAAAAGAGATAAGAACATTGGAAATGCAAAAAAGTAGAAAATACACAGGTTCCTGATGCATTTTTTAAATTTTGCTTTACTTTCAAAAGTTGTACCCCAGAAAATAAGACAAGTTCAGCCCAGGTAATAAGTCCACTTACTTGGACTACCTGTAGCAGCTTTCAACGGCAAGAATTCTCCCGACGTATAGCCTCTACCATCCAAGAAACTCTCCGCCATACTTCTATCAGGATCCTGCTGCAGTGTCACGAACCCGTCTCTCTCCCCAGTCACCTCATCTCCACAGATGTTCCCAAATCTTGAGGAAATCAACCCATCCCTCATTTTGGCTACATGTCCATCAGTGGCAGCCTGCAATCTTATTGGTTGTGCACCAGTCAGTAGCCCCTCCTCTCTGAAGAAGTGCATTTTACCCACTGCACTCTGGGAAGTCACAGGGAACATGGAATTATGGGAAGTTCTAACACTCCCCTTTGGGAGCTCCACATCTTTGGCAGGTCTTAGAGAGACATCGTGTTGATCACCAACTCTGGAGATGCGGGATATTTCGTGTTCTGAGAGAGCGGTGGGCGAGCTCTGCAACATGGTGGGTTGAGAGGTGGGAATTTGGTGGGCGGTGGGATGTGAGGAGGTGGTCATGTTTTGCTGATGGTGCTTGTGTTGAAGTTGGACCGTTGAGTGCAGTGAGGCTATCTCTGATGCAGTTAATTTAGTGAGACCATCTTTCTTAGGGACCAAACCTGCACAAGATACAAGATAATGGATGACAACCAAATGGGGAAGATTGCAGTTTGTGTAATATGATATACAGTTTGATGTCCAATTTTGGAAAACAAAGTGTTAAAATTAAAACAAGGGCACAAAAGGAAGCTTATTTAAGGCAAAGTTAAAGGAAGAAATCTTGTGCTCTACCAAATATAATTTTGTTGACGTTTATTTGCATGTTTACAGTGCTCGATACAGTACTTAAGTCGAAAACAATGCCTTTAGGATAAAAATAATAATTTTCATGATATTCTAATGTTCAAGTGTCATCAAGTTCAATTCAGATTGTTGTGGACTCTAGTATATAGAGCTATCATTAACAGTCCTGACATGAAGTCAGGGTTATAGTAGGCTACTCTGAGTGCCGGTTGTTAATCTTAAAATTTACTAAACTTACGGACAAAACTATGGAGTTCATTTGCCAATTATGTTTAATTTTTCTTTTCACTGAAGTAAAGTGGCGGTCAGCAACTCCCAAATGGACTTCTGTTGCCGGTCGGTGTGAGTAAGTGCCGGTTTGGCTGACCGACCGCCGACGGCATAGCTATATACCTGTATGTATTGGATATGATTTGACCTTCACCTGCCAATGTCGGTGCTCACAGAGTAAGGTGAATAACAAGTACCATTGAAAATTTACAAAGTTGATAAACAATGTTGTGAAGTTTGAGGCATATCAGTGATTTGATATACGGAAATTGTATATACTCTTTTTGAAGTAGTCTAGATTCACTACAAGGTCTCAAAACATCTGTTACTGCATACATAAATATGGCTGTAAAGAACATATGGGTCCCTTCACTAATAGTCCTACCTGTGTTGTAGTTCATGACTAAATTCTGCCTGCTCTAAGAGCTGACGCCTTCCAGGTGTGGTTGGAATGATCCTCTCGCATCTCATGTTGCGGGGAATCTCCAAACAAATCTCCAGAAACAAGGCTGCGTTTTGACGCTGGAGATGGCCGTCTGCAATGGAAAACAAGCATGAGAAAAGCATGGTTTGAAGTTGCAGTTGCAGGTGGTAAACACACAGCCAATGGTTAGTTGACTCATGGCTTTCTTGTTCTTTCACATTATGGATAAGCACTCCCCCCCCCCCCCCAATTTTAAAAAGCCCCCAAAAATCCCCCTCCCCCCCCTCCTCTTCTCCTTTCTCCCCCCCTCCCCCTCCCATCACTTCTTCCCCCACTCATTTACCTTATTATCCCCCCCCCCCACTCCCACCTCCTATTCTCCTAACTCATCGCTCTACCACCCTACTCTCCTCTTACCCCTATCCCCTTAACCCCCTCCCTTAAAAAAATATCCAAATGTCCAATTGGTTCTGTATAAATTCCAATTTATTCTGCTATTCGATTGTACCAATAATGATCCAAGTATTATATCCTTATATATATTTAAAGGTGGCTGTTCCGATTTATGTTATTGTGTTCTCTACTTGATATAGAAGCCTGGCACTTGCACATCACCCACCAAGGACCATGGAAAACAAAACTGCGGTTTTGATGTAGACGCATAATGCATGTTGCAAAGCCCTATCAATTACTGTGCTAATATTGATGGTTAACCACCTAAACGGGGTTTTTTGTTTATATCTTGGCGAATGAAATGGATTTGAGGGCTCAAATTTTCAGGATGACAATGAGAAAAATATGGCTTTTCATCTGATATCAAAATCGATACTACTTCCGGTAAATCAGGGGGTAGCCAAAGACGATCGGGAAACACGCACCTTTAATTTGTGTGGGAACAAACTTTTAAATTTTTCAACCTTTCATTCTCAAAATAGATTCATTTCAACAAAGACAATATACAAAAAAAATTGAAATTAATCTTTCCAACAGGATCTACACAAAAACATGATTACCAGAAATTAAGTCCTGCCTTAAGTAGGAATGGGGTTTTGTATTGTGCTACTCTTAGCTTAAAGACGCACCGCCCACTACCGATCCCCACTACTTACTTAATCAAAGCTAAGATTTTAATATTAGAAAGCGTCTATTTTCTCATCTCAACTGTTGTAAACTATTTTGGCTTTGAATTCTTCTTTAATTACGATGCTACAAGCTAAAATACGGGTTGTTTATAAGCTATTGTAATATTACTGAATTCCGGCTCATATGTACAAACATTGTCATTTTAACAAATTTTAGAGTTAAGTTATTGTTGCCTGACTTGCCTTCCTATAAAAAAAAATCAAAAAATATGATTAACGGATAGCGCACCTTTAAAAAAGCAATCAAACATGCACTCTAAGCAAACCTATCAAAACCAATGCCATATGCAGGATATTTTTTGGGTACAGGACTTTGAAAAAGTTGGACTTTTTTTGGTAAAGAGCACCTTCCCGACCCCCCCCCCCCCCATGCCCTTTTTGCATACATCTCACAGCAAGCACCAAAAAGGTGACTCTCTTGCCAAACTTCTCTAAAATTTGGTACCTTTTTTATTTTATCAAAATTTGAGCAGAGGTTGACTTTTTGCCCCTTGTTTGGACTTTGCATGGGGGTGCGCCGCTTGTTTGCACCCACACCCCTCTGCACCCCAATGCGTACTGGCCTGTCAATTAACACATGTCTAATGTAAAGATAAATAAAACCTGGGTGCTACACTAAAACCACAGTTAGAAACATTTCAATTCTATAATCGAACAACAACAGAGGTGGTAAGCAAATAAGCTAGAATTCGTCTTGGTCATTTAAAAACACTACCAAACCAACCTGACTTTGACTTTGATGTCGTTGGGTGGACAGACTGGCTGCTGTATCTGTAAGTGTTCCACTATAATATGCATTGTAGTACATCTTGTAGCTTCCCCCCCCCCCCCCCCCCCCCAACAAGTACATGTCCTTAATCAGCAAACAAATGTAACCAAATAAGTTATTCAAATTATATTCTGTGTGGTAAGTAACGGTTTTTACAGTAACAGAAAGATTGGGTTGTTGTAATAAATTACGTCATGACACATGTTATTGTTCATGCAGAAAACAAGTTTGAAACATTTGAAATAAAAAAAGTAAGTGAAAGTCAGTCAGTTAGTTAGTTAGTTACAACGTTTTAAACAATATTTTTGAACCCCTTACTTTTCATTCTGGACATCTTCACATTTGTTGGTGATCCGAGCCAACTCTTCCTGGCACTCATCCCACCTGAAAAAAGCAGCATAACAAGCCAAATCATTTTCAAAAGTAGAAAACCGAGTAAAAACTTTATGCTAATAAAACAAATGTGAATAATTCAAAACTGTCGCACAATACAGATACAAACCACAGACTTTACAATGTGAGCAACAGGCTATCCACTCACTCAAAAAAATTCACCCTTAGGTGACAACAAAAAACCCCGTTTTATTAGGGCTGACCAACCCTGTTTTTTCAGTTTTTGCAGAATTTTATTTGAGTTTTTCAAAAAATCATGTAAAAATCAGCTGTTTTTAGCCCAATTTATCAATTTTGGCTAATTTTTTGAAGAAATGTTTTGTAAAAATGTTTAATTTTTTCTCTAATTTCAGATTGTGGGGCTACTTTAGAAAAGAATAAAACAAAAACCAAATCGGAACCACCACCTGAGCCGACCGACCTACTTGAAATTCACGCCTGCCCGTAAAACTTTTTTTTTTGTGCCTTAGAATTAGGTTTGAAAATAGGCATACCAAACAAAGAAACCCACCACAAATCAACTATTGTATTACTATGGGTCTCATCAAAAACAGCAATATGTCCTTAAATGTCCTAAATGGCACTCCGATATTTTATAAACCACTTAAACAGCAGTGTTTAGAATCTTCGATCATGATATTCACAAGTATCCCCAATACCATCCTTCTTAAAGGTCCATGGCATGACGTAATTGCCTTATTACCAGGACATCGCCGTCCCTCCCCCCCCACCGATTTCACAAGTGGTGATCAAATTTTCGGTGTATGATGAAAGCTACCTATTTTTCTCATTTAACCCTGTAAATTTTAATGCTTAAAAGGTGGTTTGGTTTGGATTTTATGAGCGAAAACGCCCCGTTTTGGATCGACCCAAATCAAATTTTGCCAGAGTACGCTTACTCAATGGGGCTTACAAAATCATGTTTGTAGCCTTATATCAAAACCAAAATTGCAAATATAGGCATGAAATGTACATAGGGTATGGGGGCAAGGTCATTCAATCAGGGGGAAAATTTAAAATATTTAAATTGGGCCATCCCTTTTTAACACATATTCAGGCTTCTACAACGGTGAAATAACCACAGCTTTAAAACTGGGTATAAAAAACACACATAATTCATTACCTTCAAATTCTTTACACTTACCTCTCTTGATATGTTTCTCAGTGTTTCTAGTATCTTTCCCTCTGCAAAATTTCCCGGCTGGTGAGCATTTTCATCTCGCCCACCTCCCTTGATGACTGTTCCTGACATCTGAGATCTGACCCCTGTGTGATTCCTGCAGCTCGGTCTTGTGCGCGCGCCCCTCTCTTGGAGCTCTGTAAGTCGTATGCTGACCTTCCCCCTCTTCTTATCTCCCACCCACGTCTCATTTCATCCAACCCCCCACTCATTCCTCTTCTTACCCCTTCTTTTCGGGTTTCTCCATTTCTTCCTGCCACTCGGCTTCCTGCTTCCGCTGACCAGCTTCGAAACGAGCTCCCTTGGAGGTCGTTCAAGTGGCGCATTTTCCTGGAAATACAAAAAATATGAAAGAGTACACAAAATGGATTGAAGATTAACTGTAGTATATTAGACCATCTGGTCAAAGTTTTCCACATTTTCCCAAAACCAATTTCAATTCGATACTCAGAAAATACAAAAATATATTGCCATATTATTAGTCTGTTCCCCTTAAAGCAGCACTGATACAATTTCACAAATATGAATTTTTTTTCCCCAATTTGCTTGCAAATGATAGTCTAGGCCATTGGAAGAAGATAAATATATTTTACACGTAAAATAAAATACAAAAAAAACAGATACGGACATTAATAAGAGGCTAAAAGACATCAAGTAATTTGTACGCTAACTTTAAGTTTGCTTAAAACTTAATCACCAAACACGTCTAGTACCTGATATCATAGATTCAGTTCTAATGATATTAAAACCCACAAAAGGTACAAGAGCAATGAAACAGAGGTGGATGCATGCCATGGACACAACTCAACTCCGGCATGTGCTTCTTGTGTTAAACGGCATTTCCGTCATCTGCTGTAAATAAATGTCACCGGAGTCCATTTTATATTAAAAGTTATGTTTTCCATAAGGGTGGAACTGATTTGGTCTTAATCATTTCAGTGAGGGCCTAATGTATATAAAACCTTTACAAACAATGCAAAAAATATCAATTTTGAAAAATCTGGAGGGCCCACTATTTTTCAAATGCTGGCCAGTGTCTCTTTAACCTGATCTGAACCCAGCAATTTTTTACCTTTTCTCTAATAGCCGATTCAGCTGTTTCCTTCAGCTTCTCTTAACTCCTCTGGACTGCTGTTAACAACTCCACAAGGCTTCGTTGGCTTTTTCTGTCGTCTTCTGATCGGGCCTATAAAGGAGCAAAAAAACATCCATTGCACCACAAATCGATAGTAAGGAAGACCATACTCTTGTCCTTATCCACATTGTAAGGTCAAAGCCTAAAGAACTGATATCCAAAGCTGAATCGTGGATGAATAATGTAGCAAAACATGTTAGGCATTTGGCCTATACTTTATTTATTTCAAGCCATCGATTACAAATAATGACCACCTGTACCAACGTGGAAGAATCCCCCAAATGCGGAAGTCGCACTTGTACGATTCTCAATCTTTTACCACTGGACACGATGCCAATAGGGCTTTGACCCGGGTACACTTGATCAAATTAAAGCTTTGTGCAGGGCAATCGGCCAAATTCCAGGGTGTGTGTTTAGAATGGATCTCTACCCGCACAGGTTAATGCAGCGCAAGTGGTAGCCTAGACCCTCGGGGGATTTCCCCAAATCGATAGCTTCTTCTCCGCTACCCTTTCACTTTCGTACTTGAGCCTTCACTCTCACATGAACAGAAATTTACCAAACAGATTTTTTTTAATTATCTACAATTGAAGTACGAACCTACGGTCTTCTTCACTGTTCAAGTTCAATCGTGAACGTTATAAAGACAAGACATCGTTCTAGTCCTGTTTTTATCCAAAAGGATTCCATATATAATGTCAAGAAATACAAAAAGGGCGACGGCCGGCCCGTAGCCAGGCATTTATTTGGGGGGTGCGGATTTTGCAGAAGTGGACTTTTTATAGAAAATTGGTTTTTTCGGCTCGCTGCGCTCAACGGTGTCCCAAATTTTTTTACCGTCGTCTCAAAAATCTAAAGGGGGATGAAGGAAAGAATGAGACATCGGCATTAACAAAACAGTACAATAATAGTAGTAATGCGTAATGCAGTAGTATTGACCTAGGGGCATTGCCCAAAAACTTACAAAACAACAGAGCCAGACTTTCAACATGACAAAGCTGGCCTTCAACATGATAAAGCGGACCTTTGTCATTTACCCTGGGTACGGCCCTGGCGACTGGTTACGGCACTGCGGGGTAAAGGCCTATGATTTTAAAAATAATACTGATATATAATGTATTAATCTGCAGTACAACATGCAGTTAAATTTTACTTGAGGAGTAATACTTAAAGTAATAACCAACTTGAATATTTCTTGCAGATTTGTAAATAGTCATTGTCGCGACTATCGCCGATATTCGCGACAAACTGTATTGGAAGAAATGCATTGTGGGAAGAACACTATACCTCCTCTCATAACACACTGTCATCTCTCAATTCAGTGATTGAAACTATGAAATGCAAGCATGTTTAGTTTTTTTCACCGACAACAGCAGAGTGCAAACATATAGCAGTTTGGTTCTTCAATGGAAAAGAGTCAATGACATGGACTGCCTCCTAACCTTTTCTTTGTTGAGGGCTTCCATGCGTTCCTTCTCCAGACTGTGCATCTGTTCTTGCAGGGTCTCCTCTGCTGCTTGTTGCTCCTCTTTCTCCTGAAAAACAATGCACATGATAACATAAAATATCAATCATTATCTAACTTCTTTTATGCTGTGTAGATTGGACAGTTTACTTTACTGTGTGGTGCTTAGATTGTTTTTTGAATGTATTTCTAATTCTCCCTCACATGGAAGCCTGTCTAGAAAATATCAATTACAATTTTTGGCTCAATAGTGGTCAGCAGGTTGGATATTCGAAGCTAAAAGTATCCATGGGCCCAGACCAGTGTGAAGTTACCCAATTGGGATGAAAATGATTACATTTTTACTCAAACCATCTAAAGGAAACTTTGTCAGGCATTAACACCCGGAGTTCTACCACCTTTCTTACAGTCACCTCTGATTGGACTTTTAACCTGATAATAGCATGATATAACTTCTGAGTGACCAATCAGAATAGACCTTCTATAATATAAAACACACCTTACTCTTTCTTATGAATAATTTATTGGCAACCTCAAATAAGCCCCAACGGCAACCAGGGCAATTTTTTGTAAATACAGTTTGCTCCTGGTTTTCCCCTGGTAATAGACCGAACCAGGGGCAATTTCCTGAGAACCAGGGCAATTTTCAAAAAATCAAAATACGAGGTCTACGATACTTGATGTTACCTCCAACCTGTTTATCATTAACCTTACCTATACAGTAACCAATTTAAAACACTATACATTTGGATACACATTTACATAAGTTTACTACCATTATCACATCTCAGTCTTTAGTTGACGTCCAGGGGGCCCGCCTTAATATTTTTTTGAACACGGGGTGCAGTTCCTCTTAAGGGTTAAAAATCAGTTTCGTGTGACTTACAGCTCCTATCACTACATCCTGCGGACCTATTAATGGTCCACGCAAGTCACTAAAAGCACCCACCTGAAGGCCGAGGCCGAATGTTTCTATAACCCCAGAACCGCCTATCTACTCATGTATAGGTGCAGTAGCCCTTTAACGGCAAGTGAGGGTGTACAGTGTACAGGTATGGGGTCACCATGTCAGTGACCATTGGTCACTGAACTGGAGTTTTGAAGAACCCCTATATATGTTATATGTAACACAAAATGCAATAAGATTTGTCTATGACAATGATCTGACACTTGAAAATGTCGCAATCATTAATGGTGTTTTGGGGTGGGGGGTTTTAGAGGGCGTTTTCAACACGTGCTTTCGTTTAGAGGTTAAGCAGTTGAAATGTTCAGAGTTAGATTCTTTTGTACATATGGACGTTAAAAAAACTTATCCATTGTTCCTTATACATGTTCTACATGGTCAATTTCATGTTTCAAATATAAGCACTGATATTTACGAATTGATATATTTATCAAAGTATTATTTAAAATAACTATTTAATGCTAAGACAAAAAAGTTTTACTAAGTTAATGCTAACTATTTTCAGCAAAACCTTTAATGTGATTTACACATAATCGCACACCTGCAACTGTGTGAGTGGGGGTCCCAACCCCACCTTTTTACAAGCACCTTTTTACCAGCAGCCTCCGGTACCCCACCCTTTAACAAACGCACCCTTTTTACCAGCGGCCTCATCTGGTACCCCACCCTTTTTACCACTAGCACCCTTTTATTCCACCGACCTCCTGTACCGACCCCCGCCATAATTACCTACATTTCCAAGCTTTCGCCCATTTTGGTCTACACAATACACAATGCTTATTCTTGAAAGATTTTGTGAATTGTGATTGCAAATGCCAAATCAACTCCAACAAATAAGGTCAGTGGGCCGTGTTCCATGAATGACAATAAAGTAGTGAATAAATTTTAAACATACCAATTCCTAGTGCACAACTTTCACTGAGTTTTCTCATTAACACTAGTGGACTTTATTTTTTTAACCCACCCTTTTGTCGAGTCGCCACCCACGCCATGTACAACAAGTAATCAACACACACCTATCGATGGTGGTCGAATTCGGGCTACTCTACCTCTCCCGAACAGCGCATTTGGCTCAGACTGATCATATTTTGTAAATTTTGTACCAAATAAGAAAATATGGAATAAAAGGCTGGAAATGTTGCACAGAGAACTTTTTTCTGTGGAATGATTCTGAACTGAACCGTACGTTAAAATGTTCTAAACGTATCGTTTTCCTTCCATTCCATTTCCTTCCCGCCGCGCGCAAGCCCGCCCGGTCAAATTTGACGCCATTTTTGTCCATTTGTCTTGACCCGGAAGCTGTGTCTACAAAATAGGCATGGCTAAGGTCAATAATGTTGTCAATAATGCTAAGAGTGCCCTGATTGGCTTAATTAATATAAGTATATTAATTTATGTCCTTGATGATTTCCGATCACCTTTTGTTCACAAGGCTTTTTATTCTAACAATTGTAAAGGTACAGGTATTTTAATGTTTGTATCATTAAAAGCGACCGTTTTTTTTAACGAATTACTCCTTTCTCATCTAGCACTGCTAGCAGTGTTTCAATCGCAAGTGTAATCGGCAAATTCAGCTCTTTTCCCGACCACACCGATTCAGAACCGATTACTCCATTATATGGTCAAGATTTATAAGTACCAACCGATCGACCCAGTACACCCATTGATGACCTCATAATCACTCATGTTATTCTCAGTAAAAAGGGTTTAATGAAAAATATTACTATATCATCTCAGCTTGAGACGGGGCCCGGAACGCGGAAGCCAAAATACACCACTGGAATACTCAAAGACAAGGTTGATACCATAATCAATCGCAACTAATAAAAATCACGGACAATTTTTTATATAGTTTTCGGTTGAATTATTCACTCAAGGCGGGCATTTTTACAATGTACAGTTCGCCTGGCTACTATTTTTTTTCAACGTTCCCAGCGCATTTGCAGGCTTTACTGCGCAAATTTCGCGCCTTGCGTGCGCCGTTTTTTGAGAAGGCTTGTTTATTGGTGCATTCTTCAACCCATATTCTGTATAATTTGTGTGTCTTACAGTTACTGCAACTTTTGATGGCCGATCCAGCCCAGATCGGTACTGCAGATCTCCGATCATAAAATTGTGTTGAATCGGACCGATCAGATCCCGATTCAGATTATATTTGTAATTAGAAATCGGCCAAATCGCAGTGAATCACAACTACCTATCAACCATTTTAACCCTCCACGAGTTGAAACATATTCATGTACCGTCTGGATATTTTACGTCAAAACGGTGCTCGATCTTCACTTACACGCAGCCAGTGGTCTATTTTGTTAACGTAAATAAACAACGTGATTTTTCTGTTATGTTTTGAGTAGCGTTGCCTAAGTGTATACAATCAATATTAACCCCCCCACTGTGCAGCTATTATGTATCAAGCATGGCCCACGTGTCCCTCGTGGTGCTTGAGAGGTCCTACTCAGCGCCGTTGTGTCTGCTCACTGAGGTTGTTTACGCTAAGTCGTGGGAATTTTGTGACAAAGTTTATGTTTGAATGTTACATTTGGATTGATGCTCTGTTTTTACTTTAAATAATGTTGAAGATTAAATATTTATCAAATAGGGCAAAAACAGAATTTAATGAAGAAATAATGAGCCCGCATTTTACCATATACTGATGAAATTAGCACAAACAACCCCTTATGTTTAATAAATCATATAACTCTAGGCCTGTGATGATTCCTTTCAATTTGACTGAAATATATATGCATTTCCCTTCTGAGAAGTGGAATGCCCCAACCATACCTATTTTTAGCACCCAAAGAGAAATGGTCTCAACCAGTACCCCCAGGTCCCACACCCTGACGGCCATTACTCTTCCCCCAATTCCGTTTGGCTCAAGCCCACACGGACGCATCACATATCATGCTGTGGCGGGCCTGGAAGCGGGAAGTCACCATTGGAAAGGAATCAGGCCTCAGTTCATGATATTATAAAACAATGGGTTTTTTGACAAATCATCTTACACTGAGCTGAGATTTTTTTTTTTCCTTTACAACACCCGATGTTGACCGAAAGATATTCATTACCCCCCGTTGAATGAATAATTTCAATCAACACCAGACTGACTCACTTAGTCGGAGGTGGAACATTATATTTCGAGAGCAGCCATAGGCTGCGTCAAAGGAAGACCAAAACCGCCAGAGCTGCAAAACACTGGAATCTAGATTCCTAAAAATCAGGAACTCACCTACACAGTGGAGTACACCAAGGGTGAGGAATAGGACTTTAGACTTTATAATGTGTTTTAGATGAACCTGGAGGGAGAGCCAGAGCCAATAATCCCGGCAGAGAAAACCCAAGGCCTAATGAATCGGCGAGAGGAAGATCTCTGAAGGAGAGACGGGCGCGACGTAGGCCGCTTGGACAAAAGGGGCCCGAAGCACCCTGCGGCAAAGGCGGAGAACAGGGCCTCACAGCCCTGCGAACAACTGATGATCCGGGAGGGAACCAGGGAAGCGCAAGGCGGACCTGTGTAAAGACGCGGGGCAAAAGAAGCCTAACCCAAAAAACGGAGAGCGGGCCCCTAGAGAGGGGGTCCGATCAGAACACCACAGCTAACCCCACGGGGAGAAGGCCGGTGGAAGATAAGGTTTGAGAGACTGAGGAAGGCTAAAGGCCCCAGCCCCCAAAGGAGGGCTTGGGAGATAGTCTGACCCTGACCGGGAGAACTACAAGGAAAAGGAAATCTCCGAGCTAATCCAACCGGGAAAGGACCCGAAAGAGTCATAACGCGAGGGCTAGATCCGACGCCGCACCCAAGGACAATTGGTGGCTTCGCCAAAAAACTCGCCGATAGAACTCAGATCCCAAAAGGGAACTAGCCCTTACGGGACAGAAACGGACGCCTTGCATGAGTCATGGAACGAACCACGTCACCTGAAGAACAACCAAACAACCCCTTAGCTGTGGTGGGCTGAGCTAGACTACGAAAAAATCCAGACAACGGACGTTCGGAGACAGTTAACAAAGCCTCAAAATAGCGAAAAGTCCCACCTCAGGCTGTCACGGCCAGGATATGGAGGTACTGTTCAGGCCTCGACTCGGAGCTAGACAGAACCACCGAGGCAAGAACGACAGAACCTCCGGCACTACCGGTCCGCTGCGACAGAACTCGGGCAACCGAACAGCAGTCAAAGGCTAGATTAATGAAAAGCTCAACTTCCTCCCCCAGATCTGGCCAGAGTCAATCCCGGCCTGAAAGGTAGACAATGGGGCAAACCACCGAGAAGTCTACCAGGGGAAAACCAGAGGTTAGCTCTGCAGAACACAAGTCGAGCCCCGAAAGGTGACCCGAGCGAGAGCTTCACTAACTGCTCGGGGATCCCGACAGAAAAGCCTAACCATTGGCGACTGCAAAGCAGAGAGCAGGTGACAGATTCGTAGAAGAACAGATGATCCTAGCATGAGGAACTTCTGACCTAACGACAATCGTTGATGAGGCAAACAATAGCCGCGTAGCCGAACGTCCGTCTACGGGCAAAAGGATGCCACCAGAAGAGGTCCGCAGACAGCACCGCGCTTCGACACAGTACTCCCTTCCCAAGGATAAGAGAGTGAAGAGAGCCATCGGAGAGGTGCTACCCGAACGGGCGAGATACCGAGTAAGGATCACCAAAGCCTCGAGAAAAGAGAGTAACCAACTCGTCAACCAAACCCGAGACGTGAAACATGGAAGAATGACTCACAGCGTGGGTTTACGCCCCAGAGACACTTCCACCCCCGGGAGCTAGAACTCCCAACCGACTCTAAATAGTACAGTCCACAGACTTACCGACTAGGAGATAGGGGATAAAAAGTCCCCCGTCGGAAGTGGGCAGACCACCGTCAAGGCTCCATGTCCGTAAAGACAGAACCAGAGCACCGAAACGTTGCCCCCAGGACCCGAGGGTACTAAGGGGTAAGCACACGATCCGATCGCAAGCACGCGGAAGACAACACCAAGCCAACTGCCAAGACCAACTGAGAAACCCACCAGTGAAACAGGAATCCCCCGTCGCGGGATTCCCACTAGCAGTTAATTTTGCAGAAGGCGGGCAAAGAAAAACCCCACGTGAAGAGATCGAACAACGAGAGCCTGAAAACCGCTGGATGGGAGGGGGGAACCCCCCTAAGACAGACCCCCACGAATCGGGAGCACACCTGGCCCGTGACACGCTGTTTGACCATCAAATGTCTCTTCTTGAGCAATGGCGACACCATTTTGACAACTGATTAAGTAGGGACATGCAATATCATTACCTCCTCAAAAATCAGAAAAATCCATTGCGGGAATCTTGGCCAATAGGCCTACAAAGGTCGTATTTGTGTATGTTATAAAGCGCCCTCTAAATGGCTTATTTTTTCCCATAAAAAGAGTGTAAAACTAGATTTGATGAAAAATCATATTGTGCCCGCAATGATTCACCAAATTTACACGGATGATTAGTGGCATAGAATACTCCAAATAGGGGTTGTCCCAAAAGTGTGTCGCCGTTTTCATATTTTTTTTGTTTTATTCTCGTTTTGGTAATAATAAATGAACTTTCAATTTCAACCTCTGTGTGAAGCCCATGAACCCGCGCTAAGGCCCGGAACGAACCCCCCCCCCCCCCCAACGCTCAGGAGGCCCGGACGACCATCAACATTAGGCCGGAAATGAGGCCCCCGCGTAATCCAGTACACCGAGCCCAAAGAGAGGGGCCACGTCGAGCCGACCCAAACCCGTGTCCAAGGTCCCCCAGAGGGAGACAACAGACCAGGCTAGTCAGCAGGGATGCCAAAGGATGTGCGAGACTGGTCAAACCGCCCCTAACTTCCCGAACAACGGTAGAAGTCTTCACGGTTAAGACAACCGACCCAACAGTGGCGTGACCAGGCAAAAGTCGAAAGACCTCAAGGGCTAGCCCCAAGGGTCGAGGAGGTAATGCTGGGGGAGCACAGTAAGGTTTTAGACAAACGGAGCCAAACCACCAGCGCGCATGACAAACAGAGCCCAGAGAGGGCGAGGGCATCCACCTGGGTGGAAGAAGCCCCAATGAGGAACCCGAGCCATCAGTGTCAAGACTGGAAGACCAAAGCCCGAGACCGGCAGAGCAGGCTAGGCCGAGGGCACCAGCCGGCCATGTAGGCCTAGGTCTCGCTCCGCGCCAAAGAGTGAGGAGGACGGAGGGCAAGGTAAAACAGCCAATGCGCGATGTTTCAGGTTCCCCGTACCGGGTGTAAGGCCAGGGGAGAAGAATATAAAGCCCCTACCCCAGTGAAGCCCCTGGAGGTGCCACGCTAGACCGGCATGGGCACAAGCCTCAGAAACCCCGAAGGGTGCAAGGTACATACCAATCAGCCATGGCCATCACCCCCCCATAGGCCAGAGGCCGGGCTAGGCCCGACAAAGGCCCAGCCAAGCTGCGTGGAAAGAACTAGGCCAGCTACCCTAATGGAGATGAAGGGTCTAAGTCGAGTAGCAAAGCTAGGCGATGAAAGCCCCACGGCCTTGCCCAGGCTAAAGTCAAAGACCGCCAAGGCAATAGGCAACGACCTCCCAAGGAAGTCGTGGGCTAAAGACCCCAAGACCAGTTATCACACCAAAGCTGGATACATGGTCTAGACCCCAAGGGGAACAGAGACACGCCAGACGGCAACTGGCACTAGGCCGCCTCGGAAGCGGCGCTAGTCCCACTGATCCCCAGGAGGGAAGCACAAAGCGCATCATAGCCTGAGTCCATGTTCCCCAAGGGAGACAGCGGACGCATGCAGGTAGCAGTAAGCCTAAGCCAGTCCTAAGGCCAGACAGCCAAGCCTAACTGGCCCAGCCCTAACTGGCAGAGACCAGAGGCCTCAAGTCCCCATGGTACACACGGAACGGCCCGGACTCGCACCGCGAAGGAGCTAGACTACCGGGGCAGCAACAGACAGCCGCCAACGAGGGCAGCCCGAGCAAGCGAAAGCACCCCCACTGAGCCGGGGGCAGAGTGCATAAAGTCTAGGTCCCGACGAAGCTGCAAGCTTTAGCACGGCAGGATGCGCACCATGCCCAGGCCGAGGCGGGCTAGGCCCGCCACAGGCAGGGCAGGAGCACCCCCAAAGTGGGGGACCCTGCATGCAGAAGCTAGAGCAACGTCGGAAAATAGACGCGGTAACCCCGGGACTACACAAGGCTGAGAGGGCTCACACCCCAAGGCAAGGCAACATGCCAGCCAGGGGTGAAGCCACTCAGGCTAGGCCACCCCGTAGGGGAGCCCTGCCAAAGAGCAGACTTGGATAGACCCGAGAGAACCGCCGAGACCTACAGCATCCCCGAGGGGATGCCCGAGAGCCAAGGCGGCGTGACATCCCCACAAGGGAGACAGGTCGCGGCGCCGTGAGTTGAAAGTCAACACCAGGGAAGGCGGACAAACAACACCCGAGCAACAGCCCCCGTAAGAGGGGACCAGTCCCTGTGGTTAAGCCCGGAAGCCAACGACGGCGGATAAACGGCCACCATGAAGCGCACCCCTGCGGGGAGGAGGCGCGGCAAAGAGGATTGAGTGGTAAACAATCAACCCAAGCCGATCACCTCCGAGAGGTGAGACGCTATAAAAGGGAGGAGTACTCCGCGCCCGAAGGCGGGGAGAACAGCCCCTAGAAGTCCCGGAGCCACGAGCTATACAACCCGCGAGAGACTTATAGCGACATAGGCTATGCACGGGCACGCAGCGCGCCCTGAGAGGGCATGCTGCAGCCTGCACCGAGCCCCCCGCGGAGGCAAGCCCCGGAGGCTGCCCCACGAGGGCGCCGAGAACGGAAACACCCACGGGGTGTACCGTAACGGTGGAACCGTAGCGGGAATTAGCGCTGGACGAACCGCACCAGTAACCGCACACGGAACCCCGCGTGAGCGGGGACCAACCTGGCGAAGCGCTGCGCGCCCCACCTAGCCCATGAAGGCCTGGTGAAGCATGCAGCACGAGCCAGATTAAACCCGCGGGGCTAGCAGGCTAGCCATGCAGGGTGTGCCGTAACGGCTGAACCGTAGCGGGAACCAGTGCTAGTCGAACCGCACCAGTAACCGCGCACGGAACCCCACGTGAGCGGGGACCAACCTGGAGAAGCGCTGCGCGCCCCACCTAGCCCGTGAAGGCCTGGTGAAGCAAGCAGCACGAGCCAGATTGCAGGCTAGCCATGCGGGGAGCAGTGGGCATAAACGACACCCGCGGCACCCCGTAACGGGGCACCGAGGAAACCACCTCAGGGCTGGACGAATCAGGCCCCGAGACCGGTACCACGGCAGCGCGGTCGCAGAGTCCGAGGACCCCTAAACCACGAGCGCCGGGTGTCGGTACTGGCGATGGATCGGCCCGAGAAAACCCGGGCGTCACCATAGCCAACACACCGCTACCGGACGGACTGCAGCCGCCCAATCCCACCGGGAAAGGGCAGAGCAGACCACGCCAGCCTGCACCGATAAAGCAACGAGCTAGATCAGGCGAGCCAGCGCCGGCAGCGTGCTAGTCAGGCAAGCCCC
>JAMKCH010016128.1:0-40138 GCA_023653785.1 Ophioderma brevispina
GACATACTAAAAGTCCAAAAAAATCCAAGTGGTGGAAGTACGCTTAATTTGCATAAATCCAAAATGGCCGCCAATTCATATGTTTTTACATTCATTTTGTTGTATAGCTAGTCCTAATTTGGTGTTGCAGCCCGTAAAATGAATATTTTTACATTAAATAAGTATATTATGCTTTATACGTTATATAGAAATATGTAACCTGATTGGTGGAAGCATAACTAATTTGCATAAATTCAAAATGGCCGCCAATTTTCAGATTTGTATTAATTTTTGCTGTATTTCTTCTCCTAGATAGCTTTGCGGTACATAAATTTATATTTAGAAGTGTATTATACTTCACATGTTAGAGAAAGAAGCTAGTCCTTACTTGTATAAAACCCAAATGGCGGTCAATTCTACAGTTTTACCTTTATTTGATCAAACTTTGTGAAACAAAATTTTGTGAACATGTGACACACAACTTTTGATGGACTTTAAATTTATATTCCATATTAATCTATTTTTCTACTGAATATCTCCGGTAACTTGTGTAAGCCATGTGCCTTAATTTGCATACACCCATGCGGCTTTAAAGTAGGCACTGCACATAAAATATTGATAAAAATGTTATGTTCTGGTCGAGAATAACTATTCTAACACCGCCACCAGCTGTTTAGTAGTAAGGGCCCACCTGCCTTCTACCCAAGCACTCATTGGGCGTTTACCTCTACCGACCTGACAACAGTCACCGGGCAGTGGCGGATTTAAGGACAAAGGCCCTGTCAGCAGTTTAAGGTGGGGGCCTTTTAGTGTCACGAATCGACGCAATGTCCCACTTTAGTGCAACTAGGGAGTGTCTGAGGGGGCCCTGAGAGCATTATTTTACGGGGGGCCCTGTCAGCAGCTGTTGACACTGCTGACTCTTAAATCCGCCACTGTCACCGGGGACATCCGATCCCGCTGCTCCAGAAAGATCCTCCCCGAGATTCACCAGATCAGGCCACTGTCCTATCTTGGTTACCAGTGACATCGAGGTCACATTCTGGCCTTTAAAAGAGATGGAACTTCAGGAAAGCCAAGTGGCCCAAGTTCAAACAACTCATTAGTGAAGCTGCCAAATCTGGCTTCTTCAGTCTTCTAACATCAACGACACATATGACTTCTGCTCTATGTTCCACCAAGCAGCTAAACATTCGATTCCAAGAGGCAGAACCCCTACACCACCTGTTGGGACAAGGAATGCGACGAGGGGGAGATATCCAATATCACTTTACCACTCCGCGGCAAGCTGCAAAAGGGCCTGAACGCCGTCAACAATCTCACTAGTCGTAGCTGTCCAGTTAAAGCATTGTCCTGCTCTGCAAATTTGCATCTTCCTCCGTACTTGTCATCGATGGAAAGTGGCAAGGCCCCATAGGCAAAAAGGCCACTGCTCGAGCTGTTAACGAAGAGATTTACAAACTTTTACAAACCTCTAACCCTCCAACCGTCGAGTCCTATGTCTTAACCATTCACCTATAATGTGAATCACCCGAAGCAATCACAGTTTTCAAGAATGGGAAGCTCCTGGCAATGACACCATCCACACAGAATTCTGGAAGCATGAGGCACCTGAAGCTGTGCGATTGCTCCATTCTTTCTCTCTACTTCTATGGGATCACCAACAATTCCCTCAAGATGGACGACTTCAAAGGTCAGTGTAATCCTGTAAGCCCAAGCACCAGTAGCGAGCCCAAGAGGTACACAGACCCACTCTCGCCGCTATCTCACACGAATAACTGCTTTGGGAGACTGATACTCATTAGTATCAATGATAGGTCAAGACAAATCTATCCACTCAGTCACCCAAATGGGCTTCAAAGAGGTAAATCACAACAGTTCAATAACAGCAAGACTTGCCAACGATATCGAGACAGCCTTCGAGAAGAAGCGTAAGTTTGGAGCAGTCTTTATAGATTATCTGCTGCCTATGATACAGTCTGACACGGAGGTCTCTACCTTAAGCTACTCAAAATCTTCCCTGATGTTAAGCTTTCTAAGTTCATATACTGCTCATCTCGGCTTTGCCGTTTACTCACGGCCGCGGCGCGGCACGTCACGTTATTTTTGCCCATTGGATTACCGCTTTATCCGTCATGCATGCATAACGTGCATAACGGAATAAGCGTGTAAGCCAATGGGCAAAAACTAACGTGACGCAGCCGGAGTTTAAACGCAAAAGCCCTCATCTCGATGAAGTAGAAAAGGGGAGGAGCAGAGGGGGGAATATGAAGGAGGAAACGGTAGATGGACGGACGAAATGAGAGAATAAGAAGAATGAAAACTGCGGGTCGCTTTGTCCGTGGACATCAATGGACATGCCATAGAACCCCCACACTTTGGATGTGGTCCCACAATGTCTCAGTTTTTATGTCCCAGATGATATGCTGAAGGGACTTGCATTTGCAGTAATCCACGCATACAATACGGGACTCTGGAATAGCTGTCTGATTCCTTGAGGCCTGGTTGCTTCTAGGGCCGCAAGACCATATCACTGTAAGCCAATTCTGCCACCGATGCACTTGGAAACTCAGCAAGACTGTCAGCTCTATTTTCCACCTGGCAAACCACTACACTAAAATGAATTATCCTCACTCTAGATGGAGAAAAACTGTCAGGTCCACGCACGCGATCACGAACACAAAGAACAAGATAGTCGCTCATACTCAGTCTGGTGTCAAGCTCCTCAGAAGGCTCGCATTAGGGGGACATTAATGGGGTGCATGCTTCAGCGCGGATCCAGGAGGGGGCAAAGGGGCGCGCGCCGCAAGTAAAATTCTGCATATTCTTGCAAAATCCGGCCATTTTGGACAAGTTACAGCCTTTCAGCCCCTGTAATTTGACGTTTCTCAAATCCTGGATCCTCCTCTGATCCTTTGACACCATCAACTGTTGCTTGGTATACTCAACTGCTGAATATGCCGTACCAGTATGGGGGTCACAGTGTACATTCACACAAGTTTGATGTCATTATGAATAATGCAATGAAAATTTTTTAAGCTGTTGCCTTTTGGCGAGGCCTGTAGAATATCTTCCATTCTGTCTGGCATAGCTCCTGCACACCTTTGATGGGTCCTCAGACGACCAGTTCCAAGAATTGTAACTAATCTGGTTAACATTTTCCCTACCTACACTATTTATGTGTCGCCATTGGACATACACATCGCGCCAAGTTTTGGAATCTTGGCAAACCTTGCAAATCCTTCACTGCACTAGGGAGTGTTATCACCACAGCAGTATCGCGACGTACGTCGGTCCTGTAAGTACTATTCCTATTTCGAAATTGAAAGCGTAAATTGCAACCAACGTTTGAAAATTCCCAAGATTGGAAATAATACCGAAAGGGCATTGTGGGAAAAATGCGGCCCGGAGCGTATTGCGTGTCACTTTCCTGTGTTGCTAGCAACTGAGTACCTGACACACGTTTCAATTTTCTGCTCTATAGGTTCAGACCCAATTGCGCTACATAGGCTATGAAAACCAACAAGTACTGGACCCTCTGATGCAAAAATCTCCATAGACCGCCTTCGTATTTCCGGAGATATTTGAAATTTATTTCATTGGCATGCATTCGCTATGACGGACTGGTAGCGTTAATCTCCTCGCGCAGTACTAATTTAGATAATATATTTTGCAGTCTGTGCAAACAGACACTTACTTTCCGGACGCGCCGTCGGCTGAGGGTGGGGAACTCTGTCAGATAGCGTTGGATTTTGGATTTTTTGTCATTGCAGTTACGGCGAATGCGGCAAAATACTTGGCCTATCGTAACGATTTTACGCACCAAATTTCCTAACAAATTGTCTAGTTAGCTGAACTAGTTTATAAATATCGGTTTATTTGGGAAAAATACGAAAAAACATGAAAAATACGATCCAAACAAGCACTTTTCTTACCTTTTCAGCTGCTCAATTCTCGATTGCTGGTGTCAAGTCATGCCACACTCTAGGCACTCAAAAATTAGTGAGCTAATTGGTCTGTTTTTGGACAGAACCCGTTTCCTACATCAGAATCGAACCACCTGATTTCGTTTGATTTGCGATATCCAATGTACCGCAAAACCGTTTTTTTCATTCTTGTTCCAGCTAATCGCAGAGCCTTTAACACCGAAAGCGCTCTGCTGCTAGGGGGTCAAAAGACGTAGTGCCATGTCTCAGAATAGCCGGCCAATTAGCGATGCGGAAAGAATAGTTGGCGCTGTGTGTCCAGCAGTACAGATGCTATGGGAGCGTATGGTGTGCACAGATGGGTCTGACTATGGTTGTCTTCTACCTTGAACCTAAGCAGTTTGTTGACACCATATCAGCAGCCCCAAAGGTTTTTTGGGTGTCACCTCAACGACTCATATAACTGCACAACGATTAGCCACGTCATTGATGACTATGAGATCTAAGTCCCCTAGATTCTCGATTGAAAACCCTGGATTCTTGATGGTAATTTGGTAACTCCGAAAAAAGCTTTCGATTGAAAACTAATTTTCGTTGAAAGAAATTTGAATGTCGATTGAAGATCCTGGTTTTACCATTAGTAAACACTTGATTCTTCCCTCATTCTATAAAGTGTGGATTCCCTGCCGATGAAAACTTCGTGTCTTGGTGTATTGAAAAAGCTGGATTCTTCTCTTGGCGGAGAAACTGTTTTTTAAATAAAAAATCTATTTCATGGAAACGACAACCTCGGCCAAGAGTGTTGGAACACTTTTATTGGCCTTACTTAACTTAAAAATGCCCCTCTCCCCCTGGACAATGTTGAATCCTGAAATTTTGTTCTTGACCCTACAAGAATCCCACATTGATTGGTGGGGATAGTGTAATGGGTGCATGGATAGAGAATGCTCCAAGCTCCCAACCCAAGTTGACATGATTTCCTATAGCTCTCTTTAAGAGAAATACGGCAAATAATCGGGCAAAAAGAGCAGTCCGTGTTCCAACACATTTTCGACCGAGATTGTGTACAGTATATCGTGCGCTAATCAAATTTGCAAAAGTTTTGACAAGGGTTTATAACAGATTAACAAAAAAATGGCTTATCAATTGAAAACCCTTCTTTTATTTTCAACTGATAATTTTTTTTCAATGAAACAATCGGTTCAAATCAAGAATCCAAATTTTTGTCGAAAAACCCTTGATTCTCTGTCAACGAAAACATTTTTTTTTTCAATTTTAACATTTAGATTTGGTATGAACATTACTTTGTAATGATATTGGAGAACAGCTTTTATTTGTATTGATGCCAAAAAGGGCCAGGAAATATTCACATGTTCAACTATTAACAAATTTTATCATGAAGGTAATATACCACTGATAGTGAGAACAAATCTAAATGTGTTTGGTCCTTCCGTGCAATAATAGATTATATAACCGATTCAAAGTTGACATCTTGCCTATGTAGAATTGCAGCCATTTGGATATGCAAATTAGTTATACTTAATCCAAGCATGTATGTGTCTGTATAAGACAAATAAATTAATAGTTCTAGATGTAATAAATTTAGCATTTTAGGTGCAAAAATAATTTTAGATAAAGATAACACATCAGTGTAAAAATCTTAGAATTGGCGGCCATTTGGGATTTATCAAAGTAAGTACACTTCTGTCCAGAATGGTGTCTATATAAAACATTATACTGTATTCATAAATATAAAGCAATTTAGGCATTATAGGTGCCAAATAATTATTTAATAAAAGCTACAACAAAATCCTGTAAAATCCAGGGAATTGGTGGCCATTTTGGATTTATGCAATTAGTCATATTTTTTTTGCTTATGTTTATCATCACCTTCTGGGAATGTTTCTATTTTGAGGTGACATATCAGCTGCATTGGCGCATCTTCTACTTCCTGATTCTGTACAGTGAATTACCATATTATGTTGTTACCTGATATCAAGACAGAAAAATTATGCTACCACTTGGTGCACTCACTGACATGACAGGGCCTTATGCAGTCTTTTGTTCTGGGTGCCGAGACTTGAAAAACAGTGGATCTAACCCCTACAATGATCTTTTTGGGTTTTTAAAACATCTCCTTTTACCAAAATATCTGATCTTTTTTTAAAATTAAAATAGCAAACACATGGACGTTTTGTGAATTTAGGGGAGGTTCAAAAATCCTGCCCCACAGGACCGGAGTACAGGCTGCTCACTTTGAACCCACACTACAGTAAATGCCAAAATATTCAGCATTTGTCGGTGTGGGAGTCTGCCCTATTGTGATGATTTCGATAGCCGTATAAAACTTGGCGAGCAGAAGCTGCTCTAAAATTGTATAAAGGAGTTTGCTAGCAACTGGGTAGCTCATTACACAGCAAAATTCTTCATTGAAGTAGCTAAATAGCTCCTACGATTAGACTGGATATCTATACCCATTAGCCATAAACATCACAGGCCAGGATTACTGTGTATTTTGCCGCAGAGATGGATGATATACACACAGCGGCTGAAAGGAACTGTCAAGAAGTAAATACGACAAATACATAGTTGATACAGAGGGTGTATTGAGTAAACCCCAACAATGCACCAGTTTTGGGAAATTGTTACCTCATAGGATCATGTGATCCCCAAACAAACATCATATTCAGCTTAACACATAAAAAAAAAGCTTTATGTTCATTTTAACTAAAAAGAGTTAGTACTTAGAGAATTTTCACATGATCATGAAATGTTTGTGGTTCTTGAACTTTTGGAAACACTTTTTATCCTAAGTCCTGATAGAGTTTAGTAGAGTACAGTATAGGCACAATTCAGGCATAATCATTTCCAGGGCTTAGATCACTAACGAAGGAGGAATTCCCTCCCTAGAATGTTCCACAAATCTCTATCTTTTAGCCTGCTGTCCAAGTAGGACCAAGTTGTTTTGTCCAATTCGTCTATCCATCGGTTTTGGATGTCCTGGCTTTCTGGTCCATTTCGGGGGTCCACTCTGTCACTATGATGGTCCACCGTTTCCTTCAGTCTAGCGCAACGCTGGCCATCTATGTTTGCACCCTAATGCAGTTGATAATATCAGTAACTGCAATGCATTATGGGATTGATTCAAAAACCCTCTGTAGTTGATACATCTTCAATCAAAATTGATAAAACTTCCAGGGTAAGTCTGGGGGGGGTCCAAAGATGATTGGAACCTTTAAATCTCATATTTCAGTTTGGAAGACAAGCACATCATTTTAATAAGGCCAGACACATATCTTCATATAGCAATATAAAAAAAACCTTCCTGTCTAGATTTTGATCAAGGTTTAACTGCTTTCTTACCTGATCTTGTTGTTAAATAGTACAGTATCTTGTGGAACCACCCCTATCACCTTTCTCAGGGAATTCTGGGTAACCTGCAACATGACAACATCAATTTAACACATAATGCTACACAATAAGGGAACAAACAACAAACAGATTGCTCCTATAAAAGTTGCTCCTATAAAAGTAACTAGTTTTGTTAGATATTGGATCAACAAGAACACAAAATGTGACACCTGAAACAATGTGTCCACTACATTTCAATGTTTTAAATGCTACTTATTTGGATAAAAATTATTTACCGAAATGTTTTTGGTCCTCGGCTTTCATGATCATTACATTCAATAAATATAGCCAGCAAGTGACCCAACCAGGATTCGAACCCGGGAATTTTTGGTAAATTTGCGCCACAGGCAAGCACCCTAACTATTAGACCATGCTTTCTCTCACATCAATCATCAATGGATAATTTGCACAGACCCTACACTGCCAATTTCTTCATGGTAGTTACCAAGCAGCTACCATCGAGTAGACACGGATTACACTCACTACACATACACTCGCCGGCCACGATTCATGTTTTTTTTCAGCAAGTATGGAGAGTGTACACCAAAGGGGCTATCTGCATTTGTTGTTGCAGAGTAGCTACGTAGTTACACTGGCTCTCGGCAGGTACCGTTATTTCTCATGGCCAATTTTGATTTTTAGATTGTTTCGGCATGATTGCATTTTTTTTATAAAAATGTGCAGGATACCTATGAGTTTTGCTGAATGCCCAATCAAATTTTGTAATGATTTTCCTAAAAAAATCCATTGGCAGTCCTCATAACCATACTGTTTGCCTGCCTTGCGATTTGTGAATGATAGGCCTCATATGACCTTTGACCTTGACACAACATACGTTTGACCTCATAAACAAATGAGTTGTTTCTGTGTAATATTTGGTTCCATTTAAACTGTGAAATCAACTTTTCAATTGATGTCAATTTACATTTTCATTCAACCTTATTTTACAACATTACCTCACATGAACCTTGATGTTTGGTATTCGCTTTTTGGCCTCATCAACAATGAGGGCTCCGTGTTGCATCAACTCAAGTTTGTTTAAATCCACAAAGATTGGATATTACGGCAAGTGCTAACCCTTGGTTTTCACAACAGACAACCATAACACAACATCATCAATCACATCAATGCACCATCATCAAAAGACAACAACAGTGGACAACGTGATCCCTCTGTTGTCTTCCTGCCTTACAGAGGAACCAAAAAAAATGCTAACAAAAACGTGTATATAAAGCTGTTGTCCACTATCAAATGGTTCATACTAACTGCAGAGTAGCTATGTGGTAGCTGCATGCCTGTCTACTTTCTACTCGTTAGCGTCTACAACACCATATCCACCATCTCTCCACCTAGTGGGCAATTACAGGGTAGCCATCGGGTTAGGTCTGTAGGTAGAATGCCCACTGTATACCTAATAACTCTATACTTACCAAGGCCTATCTTGCAGCTACTGATCCAACTAGCCCAGTTTTACGCTGCATAAGAGCTGCTGTGGTGAACATGATGTAGCTGCTGTATAGGCTACCACATGAGTAAGAAGGGCTTTGTAAATGTCAACATTACGGGACCATTGGATTTTTTTTAATGTCCAAGCTATCAACTGCTAGGGTACTAGGGGATACTGATCACATGATGCCGCAATAGCATTTAACCTCCTTTTTGAAACTGGCCCCCTTCTCAAGTGATAGGATTTGTTCTGAAAGGACATTCAAGATGCAGGCAGATGATGCAACAAGGTGAGGTTTGATAACTATATAAGAATTGGAAGAACAGCTAAGAGATCTGAGTTGGGACTCTCCATAGTTACATATGGGACACAGCTGTTTCAAATTCCTCATTTTTTTTTTTAATTTTTTAGAATATTATTAAAACCCAAGGTGCATACTTTTGACACCTAATATGAAAGTATGTTTTTGTACCAATATTACTTCATCCTGTGACAATTTATAAATTCACTGTGGGCAATATGATTTTCCTTCCTTAGCAATCTGAGTTTAACAAACACTTTTGGAGAATGGACATATAAAAATCCAGAAATAAGACTTAAACATGCACATCACATCACTTTGTTTTTTGCTGTTGCCATCTTTTGTTCGCGCTTGTAATTATGCCTCAACCCCTGGGGTGAGGCCGCCATCCGCTTGTGCGTCCACTCTACTTCCACAACGAGGTGGAAACAGATTATAGGCATTGTGAACTCAAACTCAAAAGGCTGTAATTCTTCAAAGGAGTCTAATTTAGACCTGGGTTTAAAGGATAAAAAATGTAATGTAAAAATGTACCCACCGGCGGAGCACACATCTCTCTTTGGGCCAGACTAGCGATTATATAATGTTGCTGTGGGGGGGGGGGGGTTCGCCACTCCTCCCGCACAGCAGTCTGTTTTCCATTCCCAGCATTCCCATGCCGATACCCATTTATACTCCTTGGTGGAAGAGAGTCAAGCGAGGCAAAGTTGCCCCTTGCCCAAGTTCACAAACACTTGGTGACAGTGGGGCTTCGAACCCATAACCTTATGCGTATAGGCAAATGGCCGGCTGTATCCACCTGGCACCACCTGTGCCCTCCCAGGATCAACGCTGCTTTGATAGCGTGTGAAAATTCCTCATTGGCCGCATCCGCATACGAATGTTTCTCAGCAAGTTACATTTAACTTTCATAGTATGTTGAAAGAAAAAGTCCATCTTTGAAGAACAAAGCCTGGTTTGCACCCGGGTCTAAATCATCTAAAACCAGAGACTGCAATTCCTGCACTAGGGGAGCTGAACCATAACTCCCATTCAAGCTGAATTTGGATTGCCTACAGACCATTTGTTTCGGTAAAATAGCAGTATACTTTGAGTTATTTCTACAATGACCCGCCCAAAGAGTAATGAATCATAGAAATACCTTACATGTGATACGTCTTGACCATCACTAAATATATGTCCGCTTTGGATGTCATATAGAAACGAAACAGAAGTCTTATGATGGTGCTTTTAAACCAGCGCCAGATGGACCCACCTTTTATGGTAACAAGATAAAATATACACATTTTAAGAGGTTAATGGTTGAATATTTTTAGCTTCAAGTGCCATTGGCAAATCAATGCACCGCCCCTGTTTTGACACGAATAAGCCAATAATAAAGAAGGCCATTTTTATCAGATAGACTTTTTCAAGTTGAGATGATACTGCTTTTTTTCGAGTATCTCAGGAATACATCAACATAATCCTTAATTTGCTCTTCACAAAATACACAAAATGTGATAATAATATGAATGATATAGTAACAATGAAAAAAATAACATAGGATTAAGAAAAAAAATCCTCAAAAGTGGTTAAATTATAAGCAGCATTATGATAGAAAACTGACATAAAACACTCTATAACTAATCAATTTTTGCGCAATGTGGCCTATCAAGTTTTCAGATCATTAACTAAGAGCCCCGTTTGAAATACTAAAATATGTTTTGTGTTACGGTAACTGAAAAATAGTTTGTACAGTCTCTATGGGCTATTTGTAAGAACTCAATTACCACTCAAATTAAATGTTACAGGGTGAGTAAAAAAAAAGTACAAACCAATGAGGGAATTTTTTACAAAGAACAAAGAAACCTTAAATGGATTTCAAACGACAGTTAATGCATAAATAATATCTGTTAAAATCAACTTCACAAAGAACTTTTATTTTTTTTGAAATCGATCAGATCATTGAAACCCTACATTCATTTTTTTGTGAAGGTATCCCTTTTCAGGCCCGAACAAAATGCACGCCAACTGTACACTTGAAATTCGTGACTATTCAAGCGTGAGGGGCTTCAAAATAGATGATGACGTTGAGTTCTTTGGCGTGTATTCAAATTCTAGAGCAGGACTGTGTTGAATGATAAATGTACATTACCTAAGATTCAATGGAATTTACCAACGATAGCCTTTATATTCAATATTTTAATGCTTTAATCGGCTCTATTTTTGTAGGCTTATACCTTATTTCGGAAGTTGGAAGTTTTAGTATGTATGGAAATCAAGCAGTTGAAAGATTCCTGCAAATTTGGTTGCTTCAAGTACAAAAATTTGATTTCATTAAATATTATTTTTGATATCTGTTATCATTTTATTGTCTTACCCAATGAGATAAGCAGGCATTTTCATTTGGAAGGGGAGGCAAGGTCGGGGGAAAACATATCATTTTTGGGCATCACTAAAAGTATTTTTGCAAAGTGAACACGGTAAACTTTAATACTATTAATTTATACTTATTATTCTAATCTGGATTGGGGCCAGTAAGAATCAAGGATTTTGATGGGGGAAACCACCCCTTACCCTTAGGCCCTCCAACCCCTCACCCAATGGGTACTCTACTGGTCTTAGCCAATTGTATAGTTAGGGGTTCAAACATGTAACAGAGTGGGTTCATCACAAATCAACAACGATGCATCCATGCCCCGGATCCATGTGTCCGTGTATTTTAATCCCGCGAGGGCGGCTTTAGCACCGATCGTGATAAAATCCGCGGACGGCTCGGAATGCAGATTTGTTGATTTGTGATGAACCACACAGTAACATGTTTGAATCCTTTCAACAACACGAAATCTTTTGAAACTTATTAAATATCGTGTATAGAGGAACAAAATTATTCTCACTTATAAGAAAATGTTTCCCATTCACCAAAGCTTTCCTAGACTAATTTTTTAGAAACATCTAAAGCAAAAGATAGTTTTTGGTTGTTTTTGTTGCTTTGCAGTTTTGCACCTGGTGTACTTGCGTCTACTCCGAGTTCTAAACGTGACGAACAGCGCGTAGATCGTACGCGTACTGGGGCGTAAACGCACTTCCGTGTACAATGCGCCGGGCGTAACGCGCTAATTTGCAATATCAACTGTGGGTTGATAAACGAATCAACAACGGTCCGCTCCTGTAGCAAGGAGAAACGGCGAGTTGTTTTTTGAATAATGGATGATCTGATACAAACCGCATAGATGAACGCAATTACCCAAGAATTCTCTTTGGGTTACCCTAGCGTGAAACTTGTTCGAGATCGTCACAGAAATCTGGTACTGACTGTTCACTTCCGCAACTGTAATTTTTGAACGCGTGAATCAATTTTGGAAGCCATAATTCTTCTATGAGGCTAACAAAAACATAGAAGTGTACTAGCAGGAAGAAAACCATTTTGAATAGCACAAGGGTTCCATAAAAATCGTTCATTTTGGTTTTACTTTTTTTACTCAACCTGTATGTCGTCATTCAAATGAAATTAATGAAATTAAACTATATTGGCAATGGCCCTTCCTATGAAACAGCAAATCCATAGATTCAACTAAACACCCTAGTCTATTACTTTCAGTGCGAGCATCGTCAGTCAGGAGATTGTCAGTTCCTGCATGAAAGCAACACTCATGAGGGTGCAATTTCCACTTATGTGGTATGTGCAATGATTATAATCACCAAAGCAAAACAATGTGCGGCAAGTCAAGCCAAAACACTCCCATTGTTATTTTTTTGGAGTTTTAAGTGATAGTGATGAGCCAATCACCCCTACATTGGAAACTGCCAATTACAGATCATTGGTTGCTGATCAATGTCACTTCAGATTAATTATAGCCAAGTATATACTTATTAACACTTAAGTGCCCAAGCAAAAAACTTCCGTTAGTGCCCAAGGGGGGTTCCTAGGACCACAACCCAGATAACCCACTTTCCCATGGGAGTTTGTATCATGACACTAACACAAGTAAATGGGGGTCACGTAAGAACCACATACCCACAATAAAAATTGAAATCCTAACTTTGAACCTATGACCTTGGCCAATTGAAATTGTCACTCTCCGAAAAAGAGTGGTTCGCACATGTCCATCCTCAGCAACTCAATTATAAGGTTTTGAACCAAAAATTAATTCATTATATCCGAACTCTAGAATAAAACCAATATTAAAATAATCATTGCAAATATAGCCGAAATTTATACCATCTCTGTATTTTCCTCAGAAACTTCAATCACCTTAATTTTTCCATAAGACTTACACATTTAAGAGCACGCAGGGACAAATTTAAAATGATGCTATCAGCATATTAAAAGGTTAATTTGATTTAAGTATTATTAATTATTAATTAATTGCCTCCTAAGGAATATATCTAAGCACATAAATCGCCAAGAGTAATTACTTTAATTTTTTAATTAGTAAAAATATCTTTATTTTTGTTCACTTCCATTAGTGCGCAAGGGGGGGTTACTAGGGACCCAACCTATTATTCTAATGAAGCGTGGGCGGATTGAAATTTTGTTATGTATCGGGAGACAGCGTTTCATAAATCAACAATTAGAGCAAAAAACTCCTTGAAAAATTTAGTTGCGTTTTGTTATTTAACAATATTAATAAAAAACAATGTTGGGTACTATGGAACCCCCCCCCCCCTTGGGCACTTAAGTGTTAAAAAAAAGCCAGTTTGAGTGATTTTCAAAACGATCATGTACCCACAAGTCTTTGGTAATTGGCTTGTGGTGGTGTCAGGATTTATTCAACTGAGTAAGCTGATTCTGGGCCGCTGTATCCCTGATACGGGACGCTCCTACATGGCCCACTTTTTTTTTTTTTTGAGACTGTGGCAGATTGGGAACAAAACCTGGTTTACACCCTACTGTTATTCGACACTGACTGAATGTTAACATGGACAGTTTTGAACTCTCTGTACACGGGATCGACGGCTTAACTGCCCTCCGAAGGACGGGATGCGTTCCATATGATCCATTTTCCCAATTCAAAGTGAACCATGGAGGATAAAATAATAAAATAATAATATCAAGGTTTATTTTAATCTAAATCGTGCCTTGGCAAAATTGCTAAGACTTACAACTAATAATTCCTAGACAGAACAGTGCAACTGGAGGCAGCAGCTTAAACAGCGCGATATTGCAACATTCAAACACACTACAAGAAGCACACACCGGATGGGTAAAGCAAGCTTTCAGGGTTTCATGTGGCCCCTTTCAAAGGAACCACGAAGAAAGTGGCATTCAGGTTTTATCAGTATCTGTTATACAAATCCAAATCCCAAAGGAGTTCCGAATAAAATCCAGCAAGTGGTTCCCACTGAGATTCGATCCGAGGACTCTTTGCTCCAGCGGTAAGCTTGCTAACCACTAGACCACGCCACTTACAAAGAGCGGTATTCTGTATTTAATCAATAGCTGTCGGATACAGATTAAAGCCAGAATTGAGCACCCAAAATAAATCCCAGCAATGTGACCCCACCAGGATTCGCACCCGGGATTTTGGAAATTTGCACCACAGGGGAAGATCCTCTAACGCTAGACCACGCTCTCCCACAGATGTAAAAATCCAGCTGTATATACAACATTGAACTGTGCTTACTACAACAAAGAAGGCTTTGACACTAAATGCATTATAAGTCCACTTTGTCGCAAGAATCTTGGAAATTGAAACAAACTACCTGACTTTTGACAAGAAAATAAAAAATGTCAATACTGAACTATTTGGACTGGCAGAGACGGCGGCTCAGTATAAGGAACCCCATGGCGCTTATTTTTTATGTAAGTCTGCCCGAATGCAGGTGCATGATAGAGTTTACTTAACATTACTGACAATATTGAAGGTTTCTGGTGATTAAAACCCCAAATCTTACCTAACGTCCTGCGGGTTCTGCTATGTAACGGGATAGAGCAGAATAGCGGGGGAGGAGAGACAGAATAGCGGGAGAGGGAAAAAGTTGGAGAAAAAGTGGGGAAATGGGTCACTCGAACCAGGGCATTAAGGTCTACAAGCCCACCACCGAGGATACCCACGATACAATGGTGTTGCTGGCCCTGCCAGCGATTTCGTGCCTGTATGGTCGTTTGAAGACGCAATCGCTACATCCGATTACATACTAGGATCCTCAAGTCAGTGAAGTCAGTGCTTATTGTAATGTCACGCTTATTGGTGGTGAGCATTGATCAAAGTGACTGGACGTAACGTATGCATAGGTTTAAGGCGGTGTGAAAATATACACGCAAAATAACGGTATGAACATGTTGACATCACTGACTCAAGAAGTTAAATGGAATATAGTGCATTATTCTCACACACATGTAGTATTTTTTAGTACCTGTACGGTAGGAGTAACAGCAGCAGCTATGAAGTCTTTCCCATAATGCACCAGTTTTGCCTTTCTTTTTCTTTTAAAAAGGGTAATCACAATGTAATATAATATATGACTAAATCTGTACAAAAAAAGTGTGGCACCCAACCATGTGGCTCATGCACACTAATTTGATATTGGTGATATCAATATCTTTCCCCTGGATGTTTTTTTTCATATATCTTTGAAGCAGTCGAGCGCATCCTAAGGATATAAACTATTCAAGAGCTTAAGGATACAAACTATTCTATGCCTCTATAACATACTTCGTCCGTCTTGAACTAAGGAGTGACGTCACAGCTTTCACGTAGTTTAAATGTACGAGTCGCAGTAGTAAGCCCAAGCGTAATCGCAAGAGTTACAAAGTCGGCGTGTGCGATACGCAAGCAAAATACCTGCGTGAAAGCTGTGACATCACTCCTAGAGGGTCGTCGAGTGCCAAATTGTGTAAACACGTATTTCAATACGATAAATCGCAATCTCATCATAGTGCGCAGTTTACACTCCATAGAAAAACGTTTTACACAATTGGCACTCGCCAGTGGTGTTAGTTCAGCTTGGACGAAGTAGTATATCCTTACATGAATATGCATTAAAGTTTCTTAGTGCTCGATTACACAGCATAAGACTATGTACTTTGTTTTGCACAAATTTCCTATGCGAAGTTCCATGCTGTGGCAGCTCCGGTTCCTATGGCCCTGTGAATGATGGGAAGGGTTTCTAAGCTGCTGTTGGTAGGGTTAAGATTGATAGGATGTGTCATGGGGATGAGGCTGACCGTCATCCACATGGGCACTTAAACAATTTCAAAATCTTACAAAAGACAACTGTCTGGTCCTGGCTCAACCGTGGTGAAAATCCATTCTTTAAGATAGGCTCCTGTACCAAAAGAACGGGATTATACTTTGTTCACAACAATGTTCACAACAAAATAGACAAGACCTTTAACAGTGAGTAACAGAGTAGTCGTCTCATTTCTTGAAAATCCACAATTTAAAACCGAAGCAAGGCCAAATTTTAGCATAGCATCCTGTGAATCTCCAGGGCACATATTATATTTTGAGATTTTAGGGTACGGGTACAACACCTTATTCTATAAAAAAAAATACATCACAGTCCATTGTGGTTTGTGAATGAAAAGGGCTTGTCATCTCACATGGCACTCTATAAAACAATTTCACAAATACTTACAAGTCAAGTTTACACTTTCAGCCTATCTTACTACTTGATCTCACATGACCTTTGACTTGGTAGTGATTCCAAGAGGGTATTGAGTCAATCCCCTGATGCACCAGATTTGGGAAATTCACCTCAAAGTGGTCCGTGATTCCACAAAAATCTTATTCTTAACACATAAATATCCTGACTTTTCGCTATTTGCCCAAAAAGTGTTAGTAAATAGAAATTTTGGATAAATCAAGAAATGGGCTGATTCTTAAACTTTTGGAACACTTTTATCTTAATACTGGCATGTGTTTAGAACACGGACGTATAGGCACATTGAAATATCATTATGGGATTGATTCAAAACACCCTCTGGTAGTGGACCTGTGACCTCATCACCAAATGAGGGATCCAATGTTGCACTAAGACAGAGTTGGTTCCAAGAATTAAAAGCTTTCAATTGAAGTTCCAAATTTACAAATTTTCACTTCTCGATTTTTTTATTTCTGACCGGAAATTGGAAATTTCCAGAAAATTTATATTATCTGTTTAATAAGCGGATTGATATAGAAATCTGTGGAAGGCAACTCCAAGCAATACTTCTGCCGCACCCACAGTACACGATGTCTGTGCAGTGCCGGCTTGTGGCAAGAGGTGCACTTGTAATATGGAATAACTGTCATGCATGGATAAAATGTTGAATATTTTCATTGCCTATTTGGTGATGAACAAAGTATAGAACAATATTTTTAGTTCAGCTATTAAATGGGGCACTAGAATATACGTGATTCAGACTACCCCCCCCAATTCACATACTTTCCACTATTTTAAAACTATATTATACAGGGCAGTCAGAAAAACAAAGCCCTGATTGTGTATGCCATTTTGCATCTTTAAGAAACATATCTCAACGTAACATATGTGGTACCAATGTAAACCTTATTTTTTTAGCTTGAATTGTTGCAAACATTGGTTAGGTATCTATAGATCACAGATAAAATTTCGCACAAGGTAGATTTGGTTAAACTTTTAATATATCGTTTTTGGACAATTACACATTATTAACACTAAAATTGGTTTTCTCTTGCAAGTTGCTTGGTCAATCATAAAATTATCGGACTGATTACAGAATTAAGAAAGGTCAACAAGCTGTTCTCGAACCACAAGTGTCGCCTGCTTTTGCAATCCACCTTTCCTTCAGTATTTTATAACTTGACCTCAGATGACCTTTGACCCTGCATGTGACTTGACCTCATTATCATACGAAGGTTCCCAAGGGGCATTTATAATCCAAGTTTATAGCTTTTGGACTTCTTGAATGAACTAATTTGATGTTTTCAGCTATTTTATAACTTGCCCCATGACCTTTGACCTTGATAAGTGAGCCTTGACCTCATTACCAAGAAACTTTCTCCTAGGGGTATCTATAATCCAGTGTGTAGCATTGGACTTTTTACTTCTCAAATGAAGCAATTTGATGTTTTCAGCCTATTTTCGCCGAAGGCGTTCTAAGAAGGAATTGGCACATAATTCGCGCCTAATTGGCACCTAATTCGCACCTATTTGTCAGTGGGCGGTTATACCTCAATATAATGTATACAAATTAATGCCTCCTAATTGGGTGGCCTATTGTACACGATAGAATAGGCCCGCCCCTTGCTGCAGATGTTATTGCTTGGACTGTAGACGTTTAACCTTAACACATTTATTCCTAGAAGCTATTATAAGACTATCCTTAGCTGTATGTGTAAGGTAAGAACGGAAAACTGATATCCTGCCTGTGCAGAATAATATGCATCGTAATTTACTGAAATTATGATAGAAACATAAAATATAGTGATGATTATACACCGCAAGAGATAAGAAATACGAGAGGTGGTTTCTCATAATGCGATAGCATGCAACTGTCCCATAGCAGTAACAGTAAATCTAAGCTCATTATAAATCCAACTCCCTGTCCAACTGCGCTTGCATGTCACATAATTAATTCCATATTTGGATCACCGTTACGTAGTAAAATCTGAAGTTTGACCGAAGATCACAATTTTCTGAGTTTGTTGATGTTTCAGCTGATGGCGAGTGCTCTGTGGCTGTATTAAGAACCGTATACACCCACCGTATTCAGCTCCACAAAGGGCATTTCTTCAATCGGTCACGCATTTAGTACAAGGAATAAGATTTCAGAGCGCCGTGCATGTTAAATGATCGATTCTTCGCAGACCTTGGGTCCCCCTTCCCGCCTTGGGTATTAGAGTTATCGGAGAGATAATGCCAGAGTTGGTGACTGACCGGTAGTGACAATGATGATGCTATGAAACATTGCGAAATGGTCATGATTCTACAACTGGTAGGCTACGGAGAGTACTACTGATTTTTTAATTATTGCATTTCTACCCAAACGATGGAGGCCTATAATAATATAGTGTACTGGCCAACACTCCACTGTCCACAGAAAAAGAAGTAGAACTAGTACCAGTACCAATGTCATGACCGTACTAGTTCTTGCATGCCATGCAAAGGACTGTAGAGTGTCGAGTGTTGCCCAGTATGTAGCACAAGCTCGGTCCATGGTCTGCATTTAAAGGGGCATTTTGTGATCCACAACCTCCTCCCCCGACTTACCAAAAAAATTGAGAGTTTTATATCAATCTTTAACCGTTAGCCTTAGTAATCCATGTGTACCAAATCTTACGTGCATACGTAGAGTATGTGTAGCGCAACGGATAAAGCGAAGGACTCGTGATACTAAAATCATGAGTTCGAGCCCCGCTGTGGTCAACGTGTTTGTGTCCCTGGGCAAGAAGATACTTAATCTCAATTGCCAATCTTCGACCCACACGAATCTGGGAAGCTGTTAGGGGAGTAATTACAATCTATTGGATAGGTTTGAGCACCCCGTAAAGCAGCCCCACCTAGATAAATGAAAATGATTCTGATGATTTTCCTATACAGCAGAATAAATGTAAAGCGCTTGATACTGATGGATAAGGCGCTATAATAAATTCTGCACATTTATTTTATTTTATTTATTTATTGTATCATGTATAAAGGAATTTATTACAATTTTGTATTTTCTGTCCGTAGATGGAAATTACAGCATATAGTGGCCTATGGGACCGTGGGAACAAGCATTGTTTCATACCACGAACACAAGGTTGGGATCAACTCAATTTTGGGAATAAGCTTATGAAAGAGTTCCATATGGCCCCTCCCTGTACAATTCTGGCAGCCTTCCCTGAAAACAACCGTAAATTCCTTGAATCTTAAGTGTAAACCTACAAACCTTGAAATATTTATGCATGCAAATCCTTGCTCACCATCAACAACCTCATGAATTAATTTCCAACTTTGGACAAGTATCAACCAGTACAACCTATTAGCAGAAGTAATTTAACAGAAGGTTACTACTCGCAATATCCATTTGTATAAAAATACCTTAACCCAAGTGAACACTAATTGCTTCCAAGTAAAGCAACCTCATAATCTAAGTGATGTAGAACTGTCCTGGCAATTGTCATTGCCTCAGAGATTAAAAAAAGAACACAAAATTATGGTCCACTCACTATCTTCCAGCAGTACGGATCATCATGTTTTAATAATCTATCAGTGTTAAAGGTCCCATGGCCCGATCCCTAAATCTCGTTCCCAGGAGCCCCAGACTTTACCAGAAGTAGTCAATATTTTTAGTATCAGAAGAAAGCTACTTTTTTTCTCATTTACCCTGTGAATCTTAGAGCCAAAGGATGTTTGGTTTGTAAATAATGAGCGAAAATGTGCCCCATTTTGGTCGACCAATATTAATTTTACAAAGTACCATACTCTATGGGGCTTACAAAATCACATTTTTGCTCTCGCATCAAAACGGATTGAAATATCGGTGCGAAACCTTGCAGATGGGGTTTTGGATCGAAGACCAGTCTATCAAGATGAAAACTTCATCCCCCCCCCTTTAAAGCACAAGCATTGACTCTGTATAACAGCCTAAGTCGTGTACGATCAAAGACGGCATTTCTATACGCTCACAAAATATCTGCACCTAATAGCGGACATCACTGCACAGAGATAGTGACATGGACCATTACTACCAGTGGTCTATCTGTCCGTCTGTCTGTCTGACCGCATCTATTTTCTCGGAGACTGAGGATCGCACATTGCTGAAACTTGGAGGGTGGGTACCTCTTGACCGTCCGAAGACTGAGTTTGTATTGGTTAGTGGATCAAAGGTCATCAGGGGTCATTCAAGATCAAAGGAGGTAAAATGGGGTAAACTTTGGTGTATCCGGACGAAACTTGGGGGCGAGGTCAATTGCTGATGCCTAAAATGTAAAAGGTCACAACAAGGTCATCAGGGGTCATCCAAGCCAGGTGATCGCGAAACCCAGGTGATTTGCAAAACCCAGAGACCGCCTAAATAAATCCTAAGGCTTTGTCTTTTTTAAAGACATTTCTTGCCTTAACTTAACCTCACATGACCTTTGACCTTGGTATGTGACCCTTGACCTCATCATATGAAGGTTAGATCTAGGTAGCAGACCTCTAAATATTTTGCTATGTATTGACTATATAATATATTTGGACGTAGCTCGAAAAGTAGCTCGGAAACACCCAAAATTTTGGTATCAAAATTTAGCTAAATCGGTGCGCTTTTTATTTTTGTCGAAATGGTCTCAAGGTTCATGACACAGTTTTTCGCTATTTGCGATAATTCCAAGCAATGCGTGATCCGTACTTTCAAAATATCACCAAAACGCATTACGAGGCTTGTGCCGACCGTCCTATTTTTTCATCAAAATCACTCCGTGTCTCAAGTTTGCTCATATATTCGTAATCTACACACTCTCAGCTACATTTTGACACCATATTTAATTCTTCAATCGAAATAATAACCTAGATATAACATGATAAAGGCAGCGTGTATGAATATTACTTTCAGTGAAAGGTATCCCACACTTTTCACCGTTTTTTTTTTTTTTTTTTTTCAACAAGGTCATCAGGGGTCATCCAAGCCAGGTGATCGCGAAACCCAGGTGATTTGCGAAACCCAGAGACCACCTAAATAAATCCTAAGGCGTTGTCTTTTTTAAAGACATTTCTTGCTTTAACTTAACCTCACATGACCTTTGACCTTGGTATGTGACCCTAGGATCCAAGTTCTGTAGCTATTGGACTTTTACTATCCGAATGATACCAATTTGATGTTTTCAGCTCATTTTATAACTTGACCTCATCTGACCTTTGACCTTAGTATGTGACCCTTGATCTCATTAGCATCCTTATGGTTAAGCAGAACTATCTTATAATTAATGTCGTCGGCGACATTAATTCACCAGACGATGGAAATGGCGTGTAACACAAGAAAACTCACGCCGTATGCACGTTTCCTACGGCGTGCACCCTGTTTGACCTGTCTGTGACCTTTCGAGTCATTCATATTCATGCAATATACACATTTGTTAATTAAAGTTATGGAAAAATTAAAAGTTAGCCTACAAATTACCTGGAAGTCTTTAACCTCTTATTTACATCCCTATCTGATTTTGAGTATGTTATATTTATGTGTAAATGTATCTCTATGCTTCCAATGCCCAAGACTATCATTTGAGAGCAAACTGAAGAAATTTCATATTTTGTGAAAATGTGCCAGTGCCACTTTGAATGAGAGTAAAACACAGCAAAGTGTCAAACATTCAGCAGAAGACACTGTTTCTGGTTCAACACTCAAGGCTTTCTACTTCACTCAGAAGTGATACTACAATATTTGTCACTCTTTTTCCATATTTCAGAATAAAAAAATTATAAGTCACTAAAAATTATTCAGTTTCATAAATTCATGACAAAAATAGTTTTTTGGTAGATAAGTTTTCTGAAACTAAAAGAATATTTTGAACAAGGTCATGTGTAGGGTCAGAGGGCACCTAATGAGGGCAACATTATTTCCCCTTTTTTACGTTCATGTTTTGTCATGACGTTTCTAAAAACAGCTATCAAATTGCTTAAAAATTTAAAATTCCCAATATTTCAATGATTAATTTAACAGAAGATTTCAGAGTATGATATCACAATACTGGTGAATAAAAAATATTAGGTAGGGACGGTCCTAGAGCCCCGCCCATTCACGGATGGCAAATTGGTTCAGTTTTCGCGACATTTGTTCTTTTTTGCTAAAAAATAAATCGCCAAAGTTACATTATAGTTCTTAATTGCATGGGTAGTTACATAACCAAAGATGAAATCTACCTTCAGAATGAGGGTGAAACTACGTACTATTTTTTCCAACATTCTGCGTCTCAAAATCGGAAGTCATTAAGTGGCTGTATAGTGTATTGGGAGTAGGCCAAGATATTTTCAAACTCCGGCTTAGGGCAAGATTCAGGCATTATCCCACCCCAAATTTCAAGGTTATTTCAGCTTAAAAAAAGGGTGGGACATATACGGGTCCAGTAGGTATACGCATAAGAATGACACTGATGTCATTAATGATCAACTGTCTTTGTCATAGTGTTCAACATATTCTACAGCCATTTTACTTGTACAGTACTCACTTCTCATTGTAGTTAAAAAACTGACATTGTAAATTCTATGCGTCCTTCACAACCTCAAGCGGCTTTGCTTCATCAATCACCATCGGCGACCTGTAAAATGTATTTGTTGTAATATTAGGCACTATCAGTGATTTGCTAAATCACAAAATCAAAAAAAAATATTAAAATCAAATTTTGCACGTGTAAATACGTATACTAACACAACCATGCAAATGATAGGACCAAAGCAACCTAATAAGGACAAAATCGGGATATTTTAGTCATTAGTGTCATACGACACGTACTGCAACACATAATTGAGCGGGGATTTGTATCTTTGACACTGCAGTTTTACTTACTTTTCTGTCAATTCTTCGGGTGGTTGATAATAGTAACTTATGAAAATCTTCAGTCTTATCCTTACACTTTTAAGCTATATCTGCCAAGTTTCATATATTTTGACTTTCGGCTAAATCACTGATAGTTTGTCTTTAAGCATGGCTGAAGTTGTTGACCACCATCCATGCTCATAGGAGCAGGGTCTACCTCATTACTCAAAGGAGACAGAATATTGTGTTTTTAAACTTTGGTGGACTTAGAAATTTTCAATCTAACCTAAAAAAAAGGAAAGTGGGATTCGAACCCAACACCACACCAGTCGCCGCTTGAAGAACCATTTCTTCACTGTCGCCTGAAGAAACATTTCAAGAAGCTACTGAACAGGGAAAAATAATTAGAATCATCTTAATACACAAGGCAGACAACAGATGTATCACTTGACAGCTATTGCAGATATGACCTTCTTGTACTCACAGAATGATCTTTTTGAACATCTAAACAAAATACAAAAAATAAAAAAAATAAAAAAAATAAAAAAAATTATCTATTTTTTATTTTTTTCCTTGGTTGCAATTGTGAAAATGATCTTTCTGATGCAATCATGCACAGGTCATTTCTATCTGAACTCCATGTAAATCTGTCTGTAAAAGCGTTGTTTCATTGAAGATCTGCCATTTTACGGTAAATCTTTACGGGAAAAAGACAAGAAAAGGTGGATAACGGTCAGTTTATGGACGCTGTTTACGGTAACATTTACCTCGGCTGACTGTCGATCAAACTCCACAAAAACTTTGATGGCAAAAGGGTGTACACTGAGGTCAACGCAAAGCATTGTGGAGTGACCTTTTAAACAAAATATGGCCAGGGATCTGTGTAGTAGGATTATGTCAATTTTGACATTTTACAGTCAAAATTCCGAGGCAATGATAGGGTTAGACGGGCGTAAATGTTTGGAACTTCAAGAGAAGCGGTTCGGAGGCTACATGGAGTTGTAAAGCAGCGACAGGCCAATATACGTAAGATCGTGAGGCACGCCCGAATCCTGGCCCCATTTCTCAGTCTAACACATCAACACGTAGGGCCCTATAGTCGATTTCTTAATCATGCAGTATTATCAATTTCCGGTTCCTCACATGATACGCCACTGTGCGGAAACGGAGTGATGTTTCTATTGGCTATGTTCCGTTTAACTGTAGGAAAAAGACACCGCTATTTACTTCCTCGAGAAGCGAAAATTTTGCCGGGTGATTTACCAGATAAATAGTGAGGAAAGGTCCGTTTCTATTGAGCCATATTTAATCCTTATCGTCTCTTTCGGTAACACGCGTCCCATAGAACAACCTTAAGAGAGTCATCTATCCAAAAGTTTTCATGATCACAGCAACTATGAATTCGTGAAATATCTGCAAAAATGAAAAATTCCGACACAACACAGTACAGCCAGACACAGAACATAATCACCAATACTCGGTGCATCCTCTATGTAAGACCTCATGTAATTAGCCTAGCATGAATTCTTCTATAAGAGGATCAAAGGATTACAAGGATTGTACAGGCTTTATTCCGTAAAGGAGTCTTTACTCTAGTCTAACTCATGCAATCTATTAACCAAGTAAGGACCATAATACCTGTTGCCATTGGTTAATGACCAAGGGGTTTTAAGGTAAAAGGATAGTGAAATGCAAAAAATAATGAACAAATATTTCAAGGTTAAGGCGACAAAAAAAAACCTCGGGTTTTACGGGCCCGCCGACGACCCTGCATTTTCAGTTTTGCAGATCTTTTTTTTTAGTTTTTATCAAAAATCATGTAAAATCGCCTGTTTTAGCCCAAATTGATCAATTGTGGACTATTAGAACAATCTAGTTTGAAAATGATTTTCTTTTTTTCTCTTAATTTTTAAGATTGGGGATATATTAGCGCCAATTTTGACCCTCAGAAACGAAAGAAAGAAAAAAAAGAAAAATTGCCCACACGCCCCGACCTCTACTGGAAAGGTCCGCCGACCGTCTTAAAACAGGGGTTTTTTCGTCGACCTAAGCTACATTTTTGTCGTAGTACACACTTACATCTGCCCTTCTGCTCCATGAGATCAATCATGTTTCATATCAAACGAAAAGCTGCCTTGAATAATCTGCATCAAAATAGTCAACCAATTATACTTCGTGAAAAAACGGAATGGGCATGCTGTAGTTAGATAGAGGCTCTTTCACCCACTCATGCATAACCTATAACAAAAGTGTAGGCTACGTAGTTAGTATTTTGTCATTCAGTTACTGTCAATTTATTACCCGAACTCCAAGTTTCTGTGCTTTAAAGTGTGACTCATACTTTTATGCGTACATATCAACATGTATGTCGTTCCTTAGATTTAGAAGTCTTCGGAAGTTTTTGGAATGGGAGTGCCATTCCCGGCAGGATGGCCGCTAATCCAAAAGATGGAAGACCTCTATACTTACAATAGAATCTGATTTGTTCTTTTCAAAGTCAGGTCAGGTTACTTTTTAGGGCCTGCTACTGGGATCATGTAAACAGTTACACCTGTCCCCGGGCCGAGTTGTCGGCCAAGCTAAACCATCAACCCCATCAATTTTCTATGGGAATTCTGGTGAGGAGGGTAGCTGGTTACCCTGGTTAGAAGAAAAAGAAAGAATCTACCTACAAGGGCATCAGCTATGGAGAAGGTGGAAGCCATCCAGCACATGCTGCTTGTATGATGGGCATAGTTGCCCAAAGGCTAGGCCCACCACCGAAAACTGTGGATTGGCGTCACCGGAAGGCAATCCGGTGTCACTTACTTGCTCCAATAATTCCTCTCACAGCAGTATTGCTGATGTGTGAGGTGTATCCCCGGCCAACCCCCTTGACGGGGACAAAAACCGATTTAAACTTGTGGTTTTACAACTACTACCTACTAGTCGGTTTAGGGCCTTTTCACAAAACGCACATTAAGTTTGAAAGACCTTTTGTTTGCCCTCAAGCACACATGCACCCAAGAGGTTCTATATAGATCGAGAGGCAAACCGTGTACGTCATCTTTGAAATTCATCGTCTTGCATGTTTTGCCGACCACAATTACAAAACATAGAGAACCAACAAGAAAGCAATGGCTGCCTCAACTTCTTCCACATACTGTGGGTGCCGTTTGCATATAACACTAATCGGTAGTGATACCAATTGATGTATGTGTTAGAGGTGGGCCCCGGTGTAATAATAGTTTCACCGGATCATTTGCTCAGATACGCTTTTTTTCTCATATGCAATGCTCGCGCTTAGGTGAAAGTTGTATTCATGGAGGCGGTTTATTTAAATCAGACGACTGACGTTCCTTTCTTCGTTGTGTGGCCATGGGGAGGACAAATTTACCCACCCATACACCCAACATCCACCAACTGATATTTTGCCGGATTGTTTGTATCAAAATGACATTGTGTTATCAAAGCCCAAACTAATAATATCTCCGTGCAATATCAAATGTTCCAGCGCCCATCACGACGACTGGTTTTGAATGGCTCAACCCCCCTGGCTGCACCTGTTAACCTAACAAATTCTGTATTTTCTGCAATTTTGGTTTTTCTCTGCATGGTTGGGTTTGTTCTGGAAAACAACCCAGGCCTGCCAAGTTAACCTATTGACCTTTCTATGAAAATGCCTTACCATTGATGAATTCTTTACATAACCATCAAAGATAATTTTTTGTTCAAATTTATAATTTCAAGTGCCTGGCTGGCAAATTTCTCTCCACATTTTAATCAAACGACACATTTCTGCTCAACACAGATACATGAAATAAGTACACAACCAAGTTCTTTCTTCATGGAGTTACCTTTTGAATTACCCTGTTCAGTAGCCACAAAGTACCCACCCGCATAGGTAACCACATTCCGGCCGCAAAAGTGGGGTAATCACCCACCTAGGTAGAACACGTCAGGTTGCTTTAACCACTAGTCATCCACCTGTGTGGATACTCCTGTGCAAATGAGCTTTGATATGTGTGTGATTATTTTAGTAATTTATCCATTTCAGAATTAAAAATTAGAAAGTCACTAAAAATTATTCAGTTTCAATAAATTCATGACAAAAATAGTTTTGGTAGATAGTTTTCTGAAACTAAAAGATTATTGGAGGCAGGTCATGTGTAGGGTCAGAGGGCACCTATTGAGGGCAACATTATTTCCCCTTTTTTACGTTCATGTTTTGTCATGACGTTTCTAAAAACAGCTATCAAATTGCTTAAAAATTTAAAATTCCCAATATTTCAATGATTAATTTAACAGAAGATTTCAGAGTATGATATCACAATACTGGTGAATAAAAAATATTAGGTAGGGACGGTCCTAGAGCCCCGCCCATTCACGGATGGCAAATTGGTTCAGTTTTCGCGACATTTGTTCTTTTTTGCTAAAAAATAAATCGCCAAAGTTACATTATAGTTCTTAATTGCATGGGTAGTTACATAACCAAAGATGAAATCTACCTTCAGAATGAGGGTGAAACTACGTACTATTTTTTCCAACATTCTGCGTCTCAAAATCGGAAGTCATTAAGTGGCTGTATAGTGTATTGGGAGTAGGCCAAGATATTTTCAAACTCCGGCTTAGGGCAAGATTCAGGCATTATCCCACCCCAAATTTCAAGGTTATTTCAGCTTAAAAAAAGGGTGGGACATATACGGGTCCAGTAGGTATACGCATAAGAATGACACTGATGTCATTAATGATCAACTGTCTTTGTCATAGTGTTCAACATATTCTACAGCCATTTTACTTGTACAGTACTCACTTCTCATTGTAGTTAAAAAACTGACATTGTAAATTCTATGCGTCCTTCACAACCTCAAGCGGCTTTGCTTCATCAATCACCATCGGCGACCTGTAAAATGTATTTGTTGTAATATTAGGCACTATCAGTGATTTGCTAAATCACAAATCAAAAAAAAATATTAAAATCAAATTTTGCACGTGTAAATACGTATACTAACACAACCATGCAAATGATAGGACCAAAGCAACCTAATAAGGACAAAATCGGGATATTTTAGTCATTAGTGTCATACGACACGTACTGCAACACATAATTGAGCGGGGATTTGTATCTTTGAACACTGCCGTTTTCTTCCTTTTCGTCAATTCTGCGGTATTGGAAATAGTAACTATGAAAAAATTCGCAGTTCTTACCTTAACTTTTAAAGCGATTCCTGGCAAGTTTCATTATTTTACTCTTTCGGATAAATCACTATAGTGCTTTAAAGCATGTGAGTTGTTGACCAACCACCCTGCTATAGGAGCGTCTACTCAGTTACCTCAAAAGGGCAGCATTGTGTTTTTTAAATTTATTTGAGGACTTAGAAATTTTCAATCTAACCTAAACAACGGAGTGGGATTCGAAACCCACAACACACTAGTCGCCGAAGAAACCAGTTCTTCACTGGCGCCTGAAGAACATTGCAAGAGCTAATACACAAGGGAAACTAAAAATTTATTACGGAATCTCTTCATACCCGGCAGCACACAGATGTATCACATGGCAGAGTCTATTGTACTTAGACCTTCTGTACTCACAGAATGATCCTTTTGAAACTATAAACAAAATACAGTTCACACGTAACCCCTCAGCCAAGAGCAATGTCTCTATTTTCTTTTTTTCATTTTTGTTGCAATTGTGAAATTTATTCTTTTATTGTGATTGCCATCAGGTCACAGGTCATTTCTATCTGAACTCCATGTAAATTGTCGTTTACAAGCGTGTTTTATTGAAGATCCTGCATTTTACCGGTAAATTCAACGGGGAGAACAAAGGGAAAAAGCAAGGAAAAGGTGGATAAAGGTCAGTTTCTATCGGGCGAGTTTTACACGGTAATTCTACCTGGCTGACTGTCGAATAACTCCACAAAAAACTTTGCTGGCAAAAAGGTCGTACACTGAGGTAACGCAAAGCATTGGGAGTGACCTTTCAACAAAATATGGCGGGATCTGTGATAGTAGGATTTATGTCAATTTTGACATTTTACAGTCAAAATTCAGGGCAAATGATAGGTTAGACGGCGGTGGGTTAAATGTTTGTGTGAAACTTCAGAGACAAGGGTTCGGCGGTACATTGGAGTTGTAAAAGCAGCGACAGGCAATATATCCGTAAGATCGATGAGCACCGCCGAATCATGGCCCTCATTTCTATGTCTACACATCCCACACGTAGGGCCTATCGTAGATCGTATACACGGTATTATCAATTCCGTTCCTCACTGCATACGCACTGTAGCGGAACGAGTGTGTTATATTGGCGTTTACCGGTAAGTGACACCGCTATTGTCCTTCCTCGAGAAGGAAAAATTTGCCTGGTTGATTTACCAGTAAAGAAATAGTGAAGGAAGTCAGTTTTCTATTGATCATATTTAATCCCTTATCAGTCTCTTTTCCGGTAAACGGTCCCAATAGAAACACACCTTAAGAGAGTCATCTATCAAACAGTTTTCATGATACAGCAATTATGATTCGTGAAATATTGCAAAATGAAATTCCAGACACACACCACAGTACAGCCAGACACAGACATACTCACAATAATACCGAGTTTCATCGCTATGTAAGGACCCATGAAAGTTAGCTCGCATGAAATCTTCTATAAGAGGATCAAAGGATTACAAGGATTGTACAGTTATTCCGTAAGGAGTAGTCTCTAGTCTAACTCATGAAATCGTACACAAGGGTAAGACCATAATACCTGTTGCCTGGTAATTGGACCAAGGGGTTTTAGTAAAAGGACGTGAAAATGCCCAAAAATACTGAACAAATATTTCAGTTTACGGCGACAAAAAAAAAACTCTGTTTGACGGGCCCGAGACCCTGATTTTCAGGTTTTTGCAGATTTTTTTTTTAGTTTGTTTTTCTAAAAACATGTAAAATCCAGCCTGTTTAGCCCAAATTGATCAATTTTGGCTACTAGAAAATTCTGTTTGGAAATGTTTTCTTTTTTTCTCCTAATTTTTAAGATTTGGGGCTATTTTAGGCCAATCTTAACCTCCAGAAAAGAAAGAAAAGAAAAAAAGAAAAAAAAAAAATTTGCCCACACGCCCGACCCTACTTGAAAGGTACGCTCGCCGTAAGAAAACAGGGTTTTTTTTAGTCGCCTCTAAGCTACATTTGTCATAAAACTTACCATCTTGCTTTCTGCTCCATGGATCAATCATGTTTTCCATATCAAAAACAGTGACATGAATCATTTGCAACAAAAGAGTCAACAATATACTTCCGGTTGAAAAAAAACGGATATGGGCATGCTGTATTTAGATAGAGGGCTTCAACCTCACTCATGCATAACTATAACAAAAGGTGTTAGCTTCCCTAGATTTGTCATTCAGATCAATTTATTACCCGACGCAAGGTCTTGTGCTATCAATAGTGTGACTCATACTTTTAGAGTACATATCCAACATGTATGTAGTTCCTAGATTTAGAAGTCTTCAGGACGTTTGGAATGGGACTTTGCCACTTCCGGCAAGATGGCAGCTAATTCACAAAGATGGAAGACCTCGAGACTACAATTAAGAATCGGATTTTGTTCTTTTCAAAAGTCCAGGTCAGGTACTTTTTATGAGCATGCTAATGGTATCCTGGTAATCAGTACTACCTGTCCCAGCGGAGAGTTGCGGCAGATAAACATCCAACCCCCATCGATGTTCTATTGGAAAATCTGATGAGGAGGGTAGATGGTTACCCTGGTGAATGAAAAAGAAGATCTACCTACAAGGTTGTCGGCTCTGGAGAGCTTGCAGCATCCAGGCACATGCCTGCCTTGTATGATGGGCATAGTTGCCCAAAGGCTAGGCTCACCACGAAAATGGGATTGGCGTCAAGGAAGGGAATCCGGTCAAATATTTTTGACTCCAATAATCTTCACAGCAGGATGTGATTGTGCGGGTATCGGCCACCCGTGAGGGGACAAAACCGGATTTAAAAACTTTAGTTTTACTTACTATACTAGTCGGTTTAGGGGCCTTTTCACAAAAGGCACATTAAGTTGAAAAGACGGTTGTTTGCCCTACAAGACACATGCACCAAAAAGAGGTTATATATAGAATAAAAGGGGAAAAAAGAGGCAAACCGTTAAAACAAAACGTCATCTTTAAGAAAATTCATGTCTTGCATGGTTTTTGCCGAAACAAAGAAAACATAGAGTACCAACAATAGAAGGCAATGGCTGCCTCCGCTTCTTCCACATACTGTGTGTGCAGCTTTGCATATACATAATCGGTGTGATTACAAATGATGTATGTGTAGGGTGGCCCGGTGTGTAATATAGTGCACCTGGATCATTGTGCTCAGATATCTTTTTTCTAATAATGCAATGCGCGATAGTTGAAAAGATGTTTGTTATCATTTGAGGCGGTGGCAGCGGGTCTTATTTAAATCAAGACGACTGACGTTATTTCATTCGTTGCTTGTGGCCATGGGTAGGACAAAATTTAACCACCAATAGCAACCAACATCCAACAAATGATATTTTGCAGGCATTGTTGGTATCAAAGTGACATTATGTGGGTATACAAGAACCCAACTAATCATTATTCCGTGACTATTCAAAATTTGTCATGCGGCCCAGCCACGGAAGACTGGTTGTGAATGGGCTTCAACCACCTTGCATGCACCTGGTTAACCTAAAAATTCTGATATTTCTGGGGCAATTCTTTGGGTTTCTCTGCATGGTTGGGTTTTCTGAACACAGCCTGGCCAAGGTAACCTATTGACCTTTCTTATAAAATGCTTACCATTGATTGAAATTCTTTTACATAACAATTCAAAGATAATTTTTTGTGTCAAATTAGAAATTTCAGTGCCTGGCTGGCAAATTTTACTCCAAATTTTAAATCAAACGACAACAATTGCTGCTCAACACAGAATACATCGAAAATGTGCCACAACCAATTTCTTCATGGGAGTAACCTTTGAAGTACCTGTTAATAGCCACAAAGTTCCCCACTCGCATAGGTTCCCAACAGTGTCCGCCCGCAAAAGTGGGGTAATCATCCGCTTAGGTACACACGCAGTATCTTAACCACTAGTCATCCACCTGTGTGGGAGACTCCTGTGCAAATGAGCTTTTGAGCTGTGTGTGATATGTTAGTAATTTTATTCCATTATTAACATTTGGTCCCATCTGTGATATGTTTAACACCAAATCTTTTTATATGGTTTTTTGGGATGCTCACTCAATAATATGTTACTAATATTGAAAATGCCAAAAGTCTAAAAAATGAAAGGTTTGGCTCATCTATAGTCCAAGTGCTGCCTATTATGTCATCCGTGGTAGGCCATGATGCCAAAGCGAAAAGATCTCGATAAGGACCAAGGTGCGCACCCCTGGGAGTACATAATTCTTCCGAAATAACTTTCGAAAAATTACAGAAATCAGTTCTACGTGTGTTCTCCTTCTATATGTGCACTTCTCGCAAAAATGAATTTATGTCATCTCAATTTGATGCACTGAATATCACTGACTATGGGTGTATACCATGATTCATTGACTCGCAAATAATGGGGGCTATGATTAATTAAGTCGCTCGTTTTAAGACGACCAAAAACACTTCACAGATTCTTTTTCATTCTGGAACTGCCGAGTCATTGTTATTACCCTTGCACTGAAAAGTCGGTGCACTACCACACACCCCCGAGTTTATATTAAGCTAACTTTTCATGACGTTGAACACAAATTACCTATCCTCCTCTTTCACCGTTAAATAAAGTTAGAGGTTTCTACGGTGTGCTCAATTTTCTTTGACCCTAATTTCATCCTTTATTCGTAACGGGACATAAGGTAACAAAGCCTATGAGAACAAAAATTGTTTTGCACCTGTCGACCTAACATCTTGTGTTCATAACCAAACCCGTAACTTGCGCCGTAACCCATTTCTTTCATATGCAATTTAATTGCCTTTCATAGCACGAAATCGAAATTCATTCACCTATATTAAATGCATGTTAACCGGTAGCCGAACCAACTTTAATTGATCGAAAGCGGGGTCCAATATACATAATTATGATTCAGGTTATGGGTGTTGGTTCTGCACCAGATGTTAGGTCATAAGCTTTGCCAATCAAACTTCTTTCCATGATATTTACTCATCTTCGTGATTCTCCTTTGATAAATGAATGAAAAGATACTATCAAAAGTTATTACCCAACTCCGACAGAAGTTTTAGTTTTATTATCGTGAATGAGGCTGTAGTTCAAGAGGGATCTAACACGGGCGGTGAAAACAATTCAAAAGCTTTTTACCCGCCCCTGGAAATAACATGCTTTTGCAGTCCCAGAGAATCTGAAGTCCGTTGTCCCATTCATCCTATTCATAACGGGCAGATTTACGTATCAAGACAACCATTATTTGCTGGAGTCATGAACGTGGTGTACATCCGCGCTTGGTCCCTGAATTCAGGAAAAAAGGATATGACTTATAATTCATTTTCACGAATTTTCACATACTAGAAGTGAGAACACGCATAGAACTGATTTTTGATAATTTTAAGACAAGTGTGTTTTCAACAAAGTATGTACAGTACGGGGTGGTCCCTATAGTAAACGCTATGAGATCTTACCCGCTACCTAATGGGAGTAAACCTGTGAAGTACTCCTAGGAGTACTTGCAAAGGTGCTCCACTACTGGTGGTTTACATGGGTTACCTGTCAGTCCACCTAGCCGGTGCTCACTGCCAATTCACACTATAGGATGGGCACTGCTTAGTAAACATAGTTGCTATCCACCCAGTGGCTTGTGTACTATTACCCGTACTACTATTAGCCCTTGTAGGTAGGCTGCATCAACAATGCTCCAGGGGCTACCCTTACGTTAAGATTACACATGGAGTAGCCGAAGCTCTGGGTAACACATGAGTAGTAATCGCTGGCTGTATACTATCAGTGTGTTTAATTTTACGTGGTAGTGTGATTAATACATGGTATAATAGTGTTAACAGATGCTAGAATACTTCTCTTGTTGGTTTTGACTGTGGACCTATGGCCAAGAAGATTCTCTTCATCAGATTAGTCTTGGTTTCCCCTCAACATACTGGTTTCCCCAACATACACTGTTGTAGTTATATGAATTCCATTCCATTTTCACTTTTTTCTCGTTCAGGTTTCTCATTCTTTGCCCCATCCTATTGATCATTCTGTCTTCCCCTAGGCTACTCTTCCCCATTGTTCCTCTTTCACAACCACCTTTACCCTGTCCATGCCTGCTGATTTCGGGCATTGCACCCATCCATTGTTCTTAACTCTATTCTATTTTCAGCAGCTCTCACTACTCCCTTTGCCATCCACTCATCCGTCCTCCCTTCTCCATGCCCAATGATTTCTGGTTATGGTCACATATCCTTTGTTCATTAATTTACTTGTACTTGGTGGTCGTTCCCTCCAAATACCCTGGTTGTAAGAAGTTTTAACTGGAGTGGCAGAGGGTGCTTACCCGTTAAATCTCTGAAATAAAAGATTTGAAGTTATCAGATTTGTCTGAAGAACGGCATGAAGGGGAGTTTGGTTCCATGCTTGTCTGTTTCTCGCGGGAATATGAATTTGCGCGTAGACTCGTGCTTGCGGTTGAAATATAGACATTGGAGGTCCTGAAGTCCTCTTCTAGGGTCCGTCAGGTGCAGGTCTGGTGTAATTCCGGTAGTTGATGTCAAGCTGACCGTTAATCATCTTGTACAGGCAGGTCAGGTGATGAACCTCACGTCTGCGTTGAAGGGTATCCCATCCCAGTGTATTCAGTAGGGCGGTGACACTGTATCTTTTACCATCTGGTGTTTTGTACCAAAACCGTTCTCTTGTTTTTGGATACGCTCAATAGCAGGCAATGTTTTTTTGGCAGTGATAAGTCCCAGGCCGCAGTAGCAAAATCGAAATGCGGTCGTCACAGAGTGAGATACATTTACTTTTTAACAGTCTGGGGAACACTTGACTGCAAAATTTCTTGTCTCAGAATTAAGTACAACGGGCTCTTTTCATTGTGGAATGGTGTTTGTGAGCTAGTAAAAGAAGATTCATTTCTGAATTTGATACCAAGGTACTGAGTTTCAGATGTTGGTGTCCATCCCAAGTGACCCCCAAGGATGTTGCTACTGCGGCATGGGACCCTTACACTGTCAAAAACCATTGCGCATTGAGCGTACCAAACAAGCAGCCCCCCCACGTTTCGTTACAAACACATACGGTTAAAGATACCAGTGCAACCGCTCTACTGAATACACTGGGATGGGGTACCCTTCAACGCAGACGTGAGGTTCATCACCTGACCTGCCTGTACAAGATGATTAACGGTCAGCTTGACATCAACTACCGGAAATACACCAACCTGAAACAACCCTGACAGACCCAGAAGAGGACATTCAGACCCATTCTATATCAACCAGCAGCAGCCGATGTATACGCAAATTCCTACTTCCCCAGAACATAAAAGATGGAACAACTCCACCTTCTGGCCGTTTTCAGACAAATCCTGCTACTTCAAATCTTTTATTTCATTTAAGTCCACCCTCCTGCCACCCTCCAGTTAAAACTCAAACTCTACACCAGGAGTATTTTGGAGGGAACACCACCACGTACCAAGTAAATTAATGAACAAAGATATTTGAACGCATCACCAAGAATCATTGGGGCCTGGAAAAGTGGAGACGTATGAGTTTTGGCAAAGGGAGTAGGAGAGCCTGCTGAAAATAGAATAAGATTAATGAACAAGGAGGGTGATAATGACCAGAAAATCAGTAGGGCAGTACAGGGTAAAGCTGCAAGAGAACAATGGGATGAAGAGGAGCTATGAGTGAGACTAAGAATCAACGATGGGGCAAAGAATAGAAACCTGAAAGACAAAACGTGAAACATGAATGGGAATTCATATAACTAAACAGTAGTATGTTTTTTTTTTTGGGGAAACCAGTAATGTTTGGGGAAAACCAAGACGCCTGAAGAGACGCTTCTATGGCCATATGTCCACAGTCAACACCAAAAGGAAGTATTCTAGCAGCCTGTTTTTTACAATATACTACATGTAACTCACTACCACTAAAATTAAAACACTGATAGTATACAGCAAGATTCCTACTCACTGGTTGTAACCCCAGAGCTTATGTTACTCCATGTGTACTCTAACTCTAATGGTACCCCTTGATGCATTGTTGATGCAGTACCTACACTAAGTACTTGTAAAGTACACAAGCCACTGGGTGGATAGCAACTACGTTTACTTAGCAGTACCAATCGTATAGTGTACTCTGCATTTGCCAGCTAGGTGACTGACAGGTCCCATGTAACCCTAAACCAACCAGTAGTGGAGCACCGTCTGCAGCTACTCCTCAGATACCTTCACAGGTACTCCCCTTAGGCTAGCGGTAATATTCTCATAGCGTTTACTAAGGTACGCACCCACTTACATTACATAATTTTGTTAAAACAACTTGTCTAAATATCAACATAGTTCTATGCGTGTTCTCATTCTAGTATGTGCACATTTCGGAAACTGAATTAAATTTCATCTCCTTTTTTTCCCTGATTATCAGTGACCAAGCGATTTACACCACGTTCCATACATCCATCAAATAATGGTGCTATTGATAAGTAAATCCTCCCGTTATGAATAGATGAAATAGGACAAACGACACTTCAGATTCTCTGGGACTGCAAAAGCATTGTTATTTTTTCCATGACTGTAAAAGCTTTTGAATTGTTTTCACCCGCCCGTTTTAGATTGAACTACAGGCCTCATTCACGAATAAATAAAACTAAACCGTCTTCTGGGAGTTAATAATTTGACGTATATTTCATCATTTATATTCAAAAGAACCCGAAGAATGAGTAAATATCATGAAGAAGTTTGTTGATTGGCAAGCTATGACCTAAACATCTTGGTGTCAGACCAACACCCATAACTTAATCATATTAATATTGGACTCTTTTCTATTCAATTAAAAGTTTGTTCGGAACCGGTTCACATGCATTTCAAATATGTGATGATGTTCGATTTCTGCTATGAAATCAATAAATTGGCATAAAAAAAAATGGGGTTACGCGGCAATTTACGGGTTTGGTTCTGCACCAAAATGTTAGGTCACAGTTTGGCAAACAATTTTTTTCTCATTAGCTTTGTTCACTTATTTCCCTTTCGAATAAGATGAAATATAGGTCAAAAAAAATTGACACAACAGTAGAGAACCTCTAATTTTATTTATCGGTGAAATAGGACGGGTAATTTGTGTTCCACGTCATGAAATAGCTTAATCTAAATCGGGGTGATGGTATTGCACCTTCATTCTTTTCAGTTGCACATGGGTAATACAATGACTCTGCAGTTTCAGATGAAAAGATCTGGAAAGTGTTTTGTCTTCTACATACCGAGCGATTTACTTATCAATAGCCCCCATTTATTGCTGGAGTCAATGAATCCTGGTATACACCCTAGTCCCTGATATTCAGTGCATAATTGAGATGACATTAAATTCATTTTCTCGAGAATGTCAATACTATAATGAGAACACACGTAGAACTGATTTCTGTAATTTTAAGAAAGTTTTTTTTTTTTTTTTTTTTTTTAAAGATAAAATTATTTCCCAGGGGTGCGCCACCTTGGGTCCTTATCCTAGCATCTTTTCGTTTTGGCATCATGGCCTACCTACCGGATGCCTAATAGGGGGCATCACGTTGGACCACAGATGGCGCCAAACATTCATTTTTTACGACTTTCTTCTGGTCATTTTCAAAACTTAGTACCATCTATATTTGAGTTGCGCATCACCAAAACCCATATATAAGATTTTGGTAAAACATATCACATATGTGACAAAAAAATCAGGATACACATTACTAAATAATCACACACAGCTCACCGCTCATTTGCACAGGAGTCTTCCACACATGTGGATACTAGTGGTTAAGCAACTGCGTGTGTACCTAGGTGGATGATTACCCCACTTTTGAGGCCGGCAATGTGGTACCTATGCGAGTGGGTACTTTGTGGCTACTTAACAGGTAGTTCAAAGGTACTCCCATGAAGAAATTGGTTGTGTACTTATTTCTATGTATTCTGTGTGAGCAAAATTGTTTTCGTTTGATTAAAAATTTTGGAGAAATTTGCCAGCCAGGCACTGAAATTTATAATTTGCAACAAAATGATCTTTGTATTGTTAGTAAAAGAATTTTCACTCAATTGTACGGGCAATTTTCATAGAAAGGTCACTAGTTACTTGGCCCAGGTCCCTTGTGTTCCAGAACAACCCCCCATGCAAGAAAACCAAAGAATTTCCGGCAGAAATATCAAATTGGTGTGGGTGGGGTATGGGGTTTACCAGGTGCATGCAATGGGGGTGAAAGCCCCATTCAAAACCAGTCGTCCGTTCTGGGCGCTGACATTTTTGAATATGCACGAATAATTATTCGTTTGGGTGCTTGTATCCACAATGTCAATTTGAACAAACAATCCGGCAAATATCAGTTGTTTGGATGTTTGGTGCCTATTGGGTGGTTAAATTTTTGTCCTACCCATTGCCACACACTAATGAAATGAACTCGTCGTCTTGATTTAAATAAACCGCCTCAATGAATGACATCTTTTCACCTAAAGCGCGCATTGCATTATGAGAAAAAGAGTATCTGAGCACAATGATCCAGGTGAACTATTATTACACCGGGCCACCTCTAACACATACATCAATTTGTATCACGACCGATTAGTGTATATGCAAAGCGGCACCGGCACCATTATGTGGAAGAAGCGGAGGCAGCCATTGCTTTCTATTGTTGGTACTCTAGTTTCTTTTGGTCGGCAAACATGCAAGACGAGATGAATTTCTAAAGATGACGTACGTTTTGCCTCTCTATCTATATAGACACCTCTTTGGGTGCATGTGTGCTTGTAGGGCAAAACAAAGTCTTTTCAACTGTAATGTGCCTTTTGTGAAAAGGCCCTAAACCGACTATTAGTAGTAGTAAACCAAAGTTTTAAATCCGGTTTTAAATCCGGTTTTAACGGGGGTGGCCGGATTACACTCACACTCAGCAATACTGATGGAGAGGAATTATCTGGAGCAAAAGATAATTGACTGATCCCTTCCTGACGCCAATCCCCTGTTTTTCGGTGGTGGGCCTAGCCTTTGGCAACTATGCCCACATACAAGGCAGCATGTGCTGGATTGCTGCCAATAGCTCTCCAGAGCTGATGCCGTTTTAGGTAGATCTTCTTTTTTCATTCCTACCAGGTAACCAGCTACCCTCCTCATCAGATTCCATAGAAAATCCGATGGGGGTTACGGTTTAGCGCCGACAACTCGCCCTGGGACAGGTAGTACTGGTTACCAGGATACCAGTAGCAGGCCCTAAAAAGTAACCTGACCTGACTTTGAAAAGAACACAATTCAGATTCTTAATTTAATTATAGAGTCTTCCACCTTTTGGATTAGCTGCCATCTTGCCGGGAGTGGCAAAGTCCCATTCCAAACTTCTGAAGACTTTCTACATCTAAGGAACGACATACATGTTGGATATGTGTACGCATAAAAGTATTATTCACACTTTGATAGCCCAAGAACTTTGAGGTCTGGTCTATATGTGATCTGACATGACAAAATACTGACGGGAGCTAACACTTTTGTTATAGGTTATGCCTGGGTGAGGTGAAAGACCTCTATCTAAATACAGCATGC
>JAMKCH010016129.1:0-31163 GCA_023653785.1 Ophioderma brevispina
TAGGTCAACAAAACAACAAGATTAATTGTATAGGTAGAAGCAGTACAATGGTTTGATATGATTTTTTCCAATCAATGAAATGGGTGTATAAATGATAGAGGTTGATGATAATGATTCTTTGTTTATAGTCGGTTGTGATAAAGGTTCTTTATTTTATGGTTGTTCAGTTCCTGTTTTATGACAAGTTGGTGATTAGGGTTCATATTTTCACATGATAGAGGTTTAGGGTGAAAATATCTGAAGCTGCTTGATGGTGACAAATGTAATAAAAGTGCCCTCTGAGGATGTGCGTTGTTCATCCATACACATTGTAGTCTGATTTTTTATTCCTGTCAGTAAACGCATATTGGCGATGGTACGAATTTATTTGGAGGGGGATGTGTTGAGATCAAAAAACAAAAAAGCCCTATTAACAGCTGAAATGCTCAACTTTGTTCAACAGAATAAAATGCTTGAACCCATTTTACATGAACTTTTTTGCATCGAATTTGTAAAGGCTTCATACAAGATCCAATTGAATAGATTGTAAAGTCTGAGACACACTATCGATTCCTTTGTTTGGAGTCAATCAAAGAATGGATAAAGTGTCATGAACATCGAGACTGGGTGAAGAGGAGGATTAGGCCACGTAAATATTGTAGTTTGTTATGAGCGACCAAAACTCTTAAGTACCTAATGATTGGACCAAGCTGTCAAATATTATTTCTGAAACAAGGCGAATAAATGTAAACGTATCAGATTTTCTAATATTCCTTAGTGACGTAAAGAACTTTGGTGAGTAATAATTACTTATTCGTATCATTTTCTTTTGTTGAATACTTCAGAGTTTGTTCAAGTCTGGTCTTTGGAATTTATTCAATGCAGTTGCCTTGAATATTTTCTTTGTGAGGAAAGAGACGTTTTTTTTAATTATGGCCTTAATCTGATCCGGTAACTGGACATCGAATTTCTATTGTATTGATTGGGTAAAGCATACAACCTCTCAGAAGAAATGGAATTGTCGACACGCCCCAAAAACCTTTAATGAACTGACAGGAATAAAAAATCTTACTATAATTTAGATGATTTATATTTTTCCAAATTTATGATTCAAAACACAGAACTTATTACAATAAACATATAAAGAAAAAAATCATGCCCTTAAAATGACTTTTAAATCTGATTGTAGCTACACATAGAATATACCTTCATTGGGAGTGGTAAATAACCCTACTTTCACACTGTATATCATTTTGACACAGTGCAAATACATGTCTCTCAAATTTTTCCACAAATTTTTCACCAACACCTTCAAATTATGAAGAGCGGGGGATGCAGTTGACTTGCATAGGCAGTATTTGAACATCACATACATTTAACTTCCATTATTCTTTCCAGACTTCCCCCTCTTTTCCTTTCCCTCCCTCTCACTCCTTCCCTCTCTTGTTCCCTACATTTTCTGTCCTCCATTTTGGGCTTTCCTTTTCCCACTTTCCTGGTAGCTTGGGCTGAATTTCCCGTTCAGACCCGCACACGGTAGTTTTTGACCACCACCCATGCTCCAGGAGCAGGTCTCCCTCACTAACCTCAAAGGGCAGCTATTATTTTTTCTTATCTTTTTTTGGACTTAGAATTTTTCCCTCTAACCTGAAAAAATAATGAAAACTTTTTTAAAAGAGGTAGTAGTGAGATTCAAACCCGAGACCACTGTATCACGAGGTCAACTACCTAACCACAAGACCAGCAAGGATTGGTGTGCCAGTTTTGCAATTCTAATTCTTGATAACATTACGGAATAAATCGCTACTGCTACTGTGGTCAGCACTCAATATAATGAATAGCTCCGCTCTGGAACGGTTGCCACAACCTATGCTCCAAGAGCATGAGTGGTGGTCAAAATCTCACACTTGCATCAGACCCACCTGGGGGGGGCAGGGGCAACATGCTCCCTGCCCCAGCCGTTATGCTGTCCGTCAACTACGTACATTAGATTTTGATAGCAAAATAGTCCAGGATTTTGTCCCCTAGCTCCCACAATTTTTGAGACTAAGCTGTCAATTATATGCCATTAGGAGTCACACATCTATTTTTAATATAAAACCATTGCGAAGCTACATTAGATTTCGACCTAACTTCCCATTGAAGACAAAAATATAATTCAGCTGACTGCAATCCAAAGTAAATAGGCCATTTGGCAAGCTAGTAAAACTGGTTAGACAGGGGTAGTACTGTCATTCAAAAGATCTGAAAAATCTCAATCCCATCCCTGTACACAAACATGCATTTGAGGGATCAAAATTTGCTGGATGCTAAAATAATCAGACTGTGGGAACTGGTAATGAATTGAAACTGGTAATGCCATTATTTTTGCGTGGAAGAACTCCGCCTCTGGCCTCGTTCTTCCACTTAAAATAATGGCATCGCCTTGGTGTCAATTTGTTGTCAAGAGAGTGCCGGTTCCCAAAATCACACCTTTATTTTCCAAATAAAGTCATCTACTAATACCTTGATATCATCTGTAATAAATGCTCCCCTTCTAATAAATGCCCATCATTTTATCAAACAAATCGAAAACTACCAAATATATCATACATGCAAGTAAATTGGTGGCAGATTTGCCAACTCACCCAGTACATTGTCAAATTAAAGGGGGATGACCCAATTCAAGTCTATAAATTTTTCATCTTGATAGAATGGCATTCGCTCCAAAACCCCATCTGTAAAGTTTTGCGCCGATATTTCAACCTGTTTTGAAGTGAGAGCTAAAAATGTGATTCTGTAATCCCCATAGAGTACTGTGTAAATTAAAATTGGTCGACCAAAATGGAGCACATTTTGCTCGTAACATCCAAACCAAACATACTTTAGCCCTAAGATTTCACAGGGTAAATGAGAAATATAGTAGCTTTCTTCTGATACCAAAATTTTTACCACTTCCGGTAAAATCTGAGGTTCTATTAGCGAATTGACTTTTAAAGTGAAGATACCTTAAGCTTTGATAGATGCAGATTTGTGAAGAAATTGCATGACAATTACTTGCTTCTCTATCCAAGTGTACATGGGGGGCTGTTAGGGGATAATATCACAATCCATGTTCTGACACAGCTGTTTGAAAGTCTCATTTATTATGACAAAACCAGAATAAAACAAAAATTATCGCCAGCGACACAGTTTTGCCAACTGATTTGGATTATGTAGTCCACTAACTATATTCTGTGTAATTTTTACGAAATTTCATTACGGGCAAAGTTGACTTTTCTTAAAAATCTTGTTTTCCACGTCTTTCTATGGAGAATGGACATATAGAGGGCGCTATAACATACAAATAATGACCTTTGCAGGCCTACATGGCAAGATTCCCACAATGGATTTGTCTGATTTTTGCAGAGATAATAGCCCTTGCATGTTTCTACCTATACCAGTTGTCAAAATTGTGTCGCCACTGCTTAAACTTGTTTTAGAAATAAAAGAGACAATTTGCATGGGGTCAAACAGCTGTGCTGATAGCCCCTGTGCAACAGGTTTCTGCCTATATGAAGTGCTATAATTCTGGTGAATAATTATTGAAATTGAAGTGTGCTAGTGGTACCTTGAAGGTAAAGTGCAAGCTAAATCACCAACATTTTTTTATTTTATTCAAGCTTAAGTTGTAACTGTCAGCAGCACAAATCCTTAGGCTTACAAAAACAAACCCAAGATTGATTACGCAACAGTGTTCGGATCGGTATAAGGGAAACCACCGATTTAAGATACTATGTGTGCGAGAGCGCGTGTGGCTGCATAGCGGAAAAGCGCAGGATTCGTGATCACTAGACCGTGAAAAATCGTGAGTTCGAGCCCCACTATGTCAACGTGTTTGTGTCCCTGCAAGACACTTAGTCTCAATTGCCACGTCACCCAAGCTAAATTGGTTAGCTGCCCTATGGGAATATTAAACTATCTAACCTGATAGGCTTGTGGCCGCTTGTAAGGCATGTCTTCGTTTAGCAGCACCTAAATGAAGCGAAATGACTTTGACGATTTCTTGAAGGCTGCGTAATAAATTGGGAGGCGCTGTGTGCTTTGTAGAGCGCCATATAAATGCGCCGTTATTATATTATTATTATATTAATTATATGCTCTGTTTTTTTTAACATATACAAAAAGCTTAATGACAACTTGAGGGCCCCCACACAAAAATAGTATCCAATCAAGCCTGCATTATTGTGATGTATCATTACGTATAGCCCTCGCTTAGGCTGCCATAGCTTAACAAAGTTTGGGTGATTCCTCCATGTTGTGCTGGCATGCGTAAACAGCCAAATGTTGACGGAAATTTTGTCAACCTAGCAAATAGTACAAAAACTTTGAATTACCCCTGCCATTGCAACAAAGACAACATGTGATATTTCATATTTCATCAAGCCTTCCTGACCAATTTTAGATCTGTTCAGAATATAGTGGACTCTCACATGTTTCTTTGTTCTGATGAGGTGGGCATCAAAAATGATGTTGCGGATGTTATATTTTCCGTCAACAATTTCACACAAACTTTAGCCTAGCTTGCCTTAAATTAGAGCAAGGTTGTATTAATATTTCTTAGCATGTACAATAGTTTCATCTTTTACAAATAATATATGAACCAAAATAAATTCTGATATCGATTATTTTTTTTTTAAATCTATGCACATTATAAAAAAAGAATTATTTTTCCCGTCACACATTTTTGTAACATCCCCAACATTACATCTGTGCCTAGGCAACATCTACTTGACCGCATAATTTAATTTGTATATTTAAACTAAAGTTCCTCTAACACACTTCCCACAAATCCAGGCAACACTTCCCCATATTTAATTTTTCGCTGTATGATGCTGTTATATTTTTTCCGTCAACACTTGCAACATCCGCAACCTTGTAAACGCCCGCAACACAATAGCAAGGGTTTTTTCTTACATAGACTACAATCAAGAAGAATCTCTATTTGGTTTATTTACCACAGATAAAATAATAAGAGCAACTTTCTTTTAAGCCTTAGTTTACTTCTTTTTATTACTATTTAAATGTAGTTTGCAAATGTGTTGCGGACGTTACTTGATGTGAATTTTGACGGAAAAATAAGAGCTATTTGATGCTGTTTCTTATTAATCTTCATCAAATTTGAAAATTACTGTACTTAATTATTTAATTGGTACCTATTTCAATTAAATTTAGACTAAAACAAACAATCTCTAGTTAATTTAGTGACAAAAATATGATTTTATTATGATTTTTAAGGTGTAATTTTAACCATTCCTTATGATATGTCATTACTTTGCAATCTGATGAGTTTATGTGACATTTATATATAACACCCTTTTAAGATGCCCTATTTCATAAATTTAACTTCTTTTTTCAGTTCGTTTACCCTGCAAAGTACACTTGTCACAGGTAAAAATCACTGCTTTTGTTGCGGGACGTTAACATTTGAATTTATGACAGCAAATCAGCCTAGTATCAGTTCTATAAGAATTTTAGAATGATATATCTGGTGTGTTTAAATTTTTATTTACTATTCAAGCTAAGAAAAAGGGAAACAAACAAAACGACAATTTAAAAAACAGTAATTACAAAAGCCAAAATGAACATGTAATAATATGTTGCGGACTGTACCCCTTGTCAACATTAATGGTTCACATGCTAAAGTTGCTATGCCAGTAAATACTAGGGAAAGTGGCAGAAAAATAAATTATAATTGGACCCACATCTTCTATGTTAAATTTTGAGTGTTAACCAGTGCAGTATAATACTTTTAAATACCAATTTATTGAAAATCCACAAAAATTCCTTTATTTTTTTACAGATTGTGAAGCTCAAAATTAGCTCAAAAGGTTCCATGATATGATTTCAATTGTGTTATTTCCGAATAAATTTAGAAATACCTACAGATTCAACTGATTCAACCGTTTTAATTACATAAACCCTTACTTAACACATCATGGACTGTCAATATTGGGACTGGCTATTCCAATATAACGTCAAATTGAGTGTCTGTTTGGTTAAGTACACCAATTCTTGTATTTAACTTTGATTTGAGCCCTGTAAAAGTACCAATATTTCATTTCATGTTCAGGTTGATTGTTAAAAGTTTTGGACACACAGGAATACGCAATGTTTTAAACTGTCTTGGAACAGTCCAATCAGTAGATAGAGTCAAAAATGTAACTCCTCAACAACGGTATGGTATAGCATTTGATTGTTATTTGGGAGGCTTGAAAGGTAGTTTTCAGGGTGTTATTACTATGAGGTTTGTTGTATGTAGGTAATTACACAAGTTTAAACTTTTAAAAAGTAAATTATTCTTTTTCTCTCTAAAATTAGAAATGCATTTTATGTGCTAAATAATATGAAATTTAATGTATGGAATTTTGAACCTTTATTATCAAATATTTTATACATATGTCATTTAAACTAGACTTTTTGTATGTAAAATTTAGTTGCATAAAGTCTTGCTAACTGAACAACATGAAAGTTTTACTTTACACCATAAATTCTTGAAAGACAGTGGCAAACGATGCATTGTTGACATAATGTAACGTCCACAACACAGGCATTGATCAGTCCTGAAATATTTCTTTCAAGGAGTTTTTCCAAAATTTTTGGTGGCAAGGAATTACTCCTCATTTTGGTTTTATTCACACATTAAGTAATACAAGGATTAAGCCTTTTTTAAAATTTTTTTCGACAAACCTTTTGATGTCAAAACCAGTGAATATGAGTATTTTAGCATTCCTTTGGCTCTAAAAAATTTTCTAGTACCCAAGGACCATGAAATTGGCATATACAACCTTATTGGCTTGATTTGTCACCCTATATTATTGGGTTAATCAATATTCCAAGCAATAGGCACTTGAAAGGTGGTCTTATCATTAAAGGTGTTTAATAGAAAATGTGAGTCATGCTCTTACAGTTACATGTAATGTAAGGTATCCACCATTGGATCTTCTGCGACCCCTACGCAAAAACGTCCACTAGTGGAATAACTGCGCACGGTGGTCGCAGAAAATCCACAATCGGAGTAATCAGCGCACTATGGTGTATAAATAATTTGAAAACAATTATAAGGCCTATATAAGCAGTGTTAATAAGAGAATCCCTCACGTGCGCTGAAACCCACCGTTCCTTATAGCGGCGGTGCATATTTCCGCGCACGGACCAGTGAATTCCCCGGTGGATTACCGCCGCCATCGTGCCTAAACACATCCTTTCCCTATAATAAGCGACGGTGGAGTATTTCCGAGCACGGACGCAGGGAATCCACCGGAGGATACCTGCTCACTGGTGCGCTAAAACAACCATGAAATCCACCGGTGGCTTACCCGGCGCATATCTTGCGCTAAAGTAAAACATCCGTTTCCCTATAAGCGACGGGGAATATTTCCGCGCACTGCGCAGGGAATCCACCGGAGGATTACTGCGCACTCGTGCGCTGAAACCCCCGTTCCCTATAAGCGACGGTGGAGTATTTCCGTGCACGGGCGCAGGAAATCCACCGGTGGAATTCCTGCGCTTCTGCGCTAAAACATCAGTTCCCTATAAGCGACGGTGGACTATTTCCGCGCAACGGACGCAATGAATCCACCGGAGGATTACCCGCGCACTCGTGCGCTAAACCCCCCGTTCCTTATATGCGACGGTGGAGTATTTCCGTGCACGGTCGCAGATAATCCACCGGAGGATTACCCGCAGGGAATCCACCGGAGGATTAACTGCGCACTGGTGCGCTAAAACACCCGTTTCCTTTAGCACGTGAACGGTGGAGTATTTCCGCTCACGAAGGGGTTCCCTATGCAGATTTGGCATCAGAGGGTCCCTTACTAGTTTTGTTTGAATATTATCGTAATGGTCTGAAACCTATAACTAGCGAGAAAATTGAACGTTTTTGCCGGGTAATTCGGTAGGCAAACACGGAAAAGTGGAACACGCAAATCCTTTTTCCCACATGTCTTTCGGTATTATTCCAGTCTTAGAATTTTCCAACGCTGCGCCAACTTTGTTTTAATTTTAGTAACCGGGACGTCCTTACCAGGACCGCCGTGTCTTGGTGGCAGAGAAAAGAAATTATGACAGAGTAGATAAATTCATATAATATGGTGTTCGTCTTTTACCTTCAATCACCTCCATAATAAGCCACCGCGCCGCTGAGCGGGTCTTCTGCGAACATTGTGTTGCAAAGTCACAGAAAAAAAAAACAAAATAAAAACAAGAAGATAATCAATTTTCCTTTAATTTCCTTCTCCTCCTACCTCTTACTCTCCCTCCTGTTATTTCTTAATACTCCTATCGTGTCATTGTGAGTTTTTTACTTAACAACTCAAACAAATTTAAAATAATTTTTTTATATTCGTTGAGGATGTTCGATCTTTTAATAATAAACGAAAACAAAGAAATAAACACAAAAAACAGGACAAGGAAAGAAAACAAAAGAATAAAAACTTACTTTGTATTTGAACAGTTCTTTCATAATTCATTTCTGTGTAACATCGTAACTTAAGTTTTTGGGAGAAACAAAGCAAAAACCTTTTAAATAACAAATAAGTTTTTTTACGCAAGCGTTATGTTCAACTGAACCACTCATAACGAAAAAGCGTGTTGGAATTCTATAACGTCATAGAAGTCGGCAAAAAATAATGCGCAAGACCACTCACGCACACGCATCACACACACACACCAACCACCGACCACCACCGAACACATGGCTGCTGAAGTGTGGAGGGACAGGAGACACGCATTGATTTTCGGTTTCTGTAACCAGTCCACTTGGCAAAATTCCTAATTGAATAAAATTGATAAAATTATATCGCTTTGTAATGTAAACATGACCCAGTTGATACACTGACACGTATAGTATAGGCCCGACTCTTATAGTTTTATTAATTTTTTTTTAAATGGAAATATCTGTCGTATAATCCAAGCGTTGCTTGCTGCCGCTTGTATGTTTTTTATCCTTGTACGGTAAAGACGCCAACATTTAAATTTGCCCTGGTCATCGGGAATTACCTTACCCGTCCGAGTTGCATGACTACTCCAATGTTCACTTGTTCAACCAATCATAAAGGCTCCAACTGTCGGCATGGAGTCTTGCTACCAAAAAAACGTACTGCACTATTTCAAGCGTGTTTTGTGGTCGCGCATGTGTGGAAAAATTGAAGTAAAGAACGTAATTGACATTCCAATTGCACACCGGTTTTTTCTTCGAAGGTAAATTTGAAAAGATGTTAAATATATGTATTTACTCTATTATAAGATTCAATCAGAACTATTGGCTCTTTTTAATCTGAAACTTCGACTATTTTTTTATTGTCCCCCCCCCCCCCCCCCCCCCCGCCCTCAAGAGTCAAATTTAGTTTAAGATTTAGCAAATAAAAGAGGAATGTTAATTATATATTCTAACAACGGATGCGCGCCGACCCCCATTTTACCATCACATTGAAAAGAACGATTTGAAAAGTTTACCTTACAAGATAGGCCTATACAACTCTGTTTTGGAGTTGTTACCATGGCAACATATAGTATACATATCAAATGAAAATTAGACTTTATATAAACAAATATTAAGATACCTTTACAATTTATTTTAAAGATACATTTAATTGACACCATAATCAGTCTAATTATAGTTGATGGCCTGCGAACTAAAACCATTCAACGTATTAAACGATAATCCAATAAGTATTAAACATTTGACTCATATTTCACACCTCCCATTATGTATCTGCTGAAATTTATATAATTTTTTGTGGTCGGAAAATAAGTATCTATGCCACTCGTGATCAATATTAAATAGCTTGTGTTGGTTCTGAGAAATGTGAATAACGTATAATACACTTCCTTAAAAGATCGCATTTTTTACAAAAGTCAACATTCCCTTAGACTTTTTAATAGTCATTGTGAGCTGCAGATAACACTATTTCCAACTGCCGCATTATGTTTTAACTTGAAATAAGATGCACAATCAATATCTTAGTAGAAGTTTTTACCAAACTTGGGCCAAGTTCGGGATGTCACCCACGTGGGAACATGAACTTTATTTCCCTCCCAAGACAAAACAAATAATCGAGCAAATGTGGAAACATTATTTTTGTTAGATTTTTGTCCAACCTTACGTCAACCCGGTTATTCACAAAACCAGGAAAATGTAAATAAACATGTTAGATGCAATACCTACCTATTTGTGATAATACAATCCATTATCATTACTACAAGTTGATAATATATACATTCTTCCACGTTTTAAAAATGATATACAAAAGATAGATGACACATTACTAATTTGATTAAATAATCAGTGATATAATAATGATAAAGTATATATCATCAGTGTGTATATACCCAAGTGTTATAACATTGATGGAGTAATCATATAAGGGAAAGTGTAGGATCCTACCCTTACTTAAAAAAAATTGGAACATAAATTATTTTCATTTTGTTGATTTTATCATACAGATCAAAATGGTGTGATTAAAATGGCGAAAATATCAATATCGATTTGGTCTAAAACTTTTGAGTTTGAAAAATTTTTTGACGGCTAACACCGTCACCCGAAAATGCGCCATACATCGTCCTGGTGGTCCATGATAGAATCTACTGACATTTTTTCCCCAAGATTTTCGTGTAAACTCTTTCACATCGATATGAATCAACTATCAAAAATTACAAATGGGTCCCACTGTACATTTTTGAGAACAAGTCATCCACAAGACCTGTTTTTTAAGCTTTTTAGCCTAAATTGGTACACAAGTCTATTGGAAATTCCCTTTTAGGGGCGCCGACGGCGCACCTATTAGCTTTGGCCTTGGGAAAACCGTTACGGCGGTCCGGTAAGGGTAAGGGATGCGTCCCGAGCAGTGTGCTTACTTTTCCGTGTTTGCGAGCACCGAAGGCCCCGACAAAACGTTCAAGTTCTCGCTAGGTTCTATAGGTTCAGACCCAATTACGATACAATTCAAAACAACACATAGTAAAGGACCCTCTGACATGCAAAATTCTCCATAGAACCCTTTCGCTCGCGACAGTACTAATATAAGATCTTTCGCAGACTGTGGCACAGACTACACACTTTTTTTTTTTTTTTTTTTCAGACCGCCGTAGGAAACTGTAGCCCAAAATTGGGATTTTACGTATCACGATATATGTTACACATAGCGGATGTTCCAAAATATGGTGGAAAATATATGAGTTGCTCGAGATTACCCGATGACCTAACAATTAATTTCTTCGGCAGAGATGTATTCGATAAGTTTTGAATTGTTACAAAAAAAACAAATGTTCCTTGTTTTGACTTTTTGAAAATTTGATAAAAATTATAATATCTTTCGAGTACTAAAGAACAAAATTAGGGTCAAGGTTTAAAAAAGAAACACTTTTTGTGATTCAAAATAAACATTGAGACATTACGGTGTGCAAAGCGTCGAATATTAATACGCACGGGAGACGCGTGTAACTGACGCGAGTACCAAAAGGCGCTGTCCAAAGTTTACGCAAACATTTTAAACTTTGTCGACTGTTACAATCCTATATGCTATATCAAGCAATAGGATTCTATATTTTATTCTCGTAGGCCTCAAAACAACACGCGTCTGTGAGGATTTGAATTTTAAAGTTTGCATAGGCCTACGGGTACAACAATTAATCAAAACGTTTATTGTTAACAATCTTTGAATTTGATTCTGTTTCCTTTCTGATGAAAGTTTGGGATTTCTTCCTTTCGCTTTGTCTTCTTGTTATTATTTTTTTATTAAGTTAGAGGAAACCTCGCACTCACATCCGTAGTTCATTATGAATTTAAAAACCAGCATAGGGCCTCTATAATAAAAAATTGAAGAACACTTTCCCGTTTCGTAGATTTCATTTTGCTATATGCCGTATATTATTCTGTTATTCTAGTTCTTATACTTTATCCTTTTCAAAAATTAACGATAATTTCCAGCTTCTCTTACCTTAGATGGATGCCGCAAGTATCATTTATGTAAGAGGGTCATTTCCTTTCGTGGTGGAGGGAGTGAGCATATGGCCTATGTCAGTATCCAGATCATCCCCCCATATGATATTAGAAAATTTGCATGATCGATGAAGCTAAGTTAGCTTGTACAGGCGGTGTAGGCGGTGTTTGGAAGACACAGAATATTGTGAATTTGAGAATTTGCAATATTGGAATATAAAATCATGACCTCCCTATGCATTGATTACATCATACATTATAGGTTGAGCCATACAGTGTAAATGAAATGTTTGGGAAAAGTATGCACAAAGACACGTTTGATAGGGGGGGGGTGGGACACGTTAGTCTAAGCCCCTATACTATTATACAGATATTGCATAACAAACGCAGCCTCCACTTTGTCTTAGCTTACGCGTTAATGAATGTGGCGCAAATAGTACGCTACACCTGGACAAATATTAGCCGATGGTGTTGCATCCAGAGTGCGCTACCAAAAATGGTCCTTTGCCCAAGATCAAATTAAGCGCGTACGGGGCGCATGGACCAACCACTTAACTTCTTTTTTTTGCCGAACTATCTTTTCACACAAAACTTCAACAGCCAAAGTAAAAATAACAGAGCTCTGGTCTACCCTTTAAAACACCTTCCCTCTCCCTCCCCCTACCCCACCCCCGGACATCTGTCACAAAACCGTTGCGATTTTCCTGAACATTACATTCAATTAAGGATCTTTTGGGGCAGTTTCAGAAAGTAGATCAATTTTTTAAATTGTCAAAAAAAAGACAATTTTCTTTCTTCTTGTTTCTTTCTAATATAATCTGAAGCAAAGATTTTGAGGCAAATCTAGAGCATAAAGTACCCCAGTTTTCGCATATTTTTTGTCTGGAATTGCGTAAAAATTGAATCTTGTTCAACACTTGCTAAATTATGATCTAAAAAGCCGGGACCAATGGTTAAAATGTACTTTACCTTGAGGTTTTAACCACTGATTGTTTGCGTTCCCTGTTCAAATGATATTGTTTTTCTGTTTGTTGTTTTGTATATCTGTTTGTTTGTTTTGTTTGAGTGTTTGTTTGTGTTGCGTGCGAGTGGTGAGTGTGATTACTCTCTTTATGTCGTGTCAAAACCCAGTTGCTTTATATTAATTCCCATATGGCGTTAAATTTGTACATTTAATTGCCGTGGTCTTCAAGATAATTTTAAGGCGGAAAAGATCTTTATTATTTTTCAACCAACGTAATGACGATATCGTTTTCTTACAGGAAACCCATTCTTCTTTGAATGATGAAAAATGGTGGGCGTCGCAGTGGGGTGGTCACTCATGGTTTAGTAGTTTTTCTTCTAATAGCAAGGGTGTTGGGATTTTGATAAAATCCTCAGTCACTGTTTCGACAAATGCTATTATTAGTGATCCCGATGGTAGATACCTTATTTTAGATATTGTTATTAATGGTCTTCATTTAATTTTGGTTAATATTTATGGCCCCAATAAGGATGATCCTAACTTTTTTCTTGATCTTTTTGAGAAAAATACTAAAAAAACATGATTTTGCCCCAAATTTTTCAGACAGCATAACAAAAACAATTTGAATTTTCATGATTTCTTATGTTATTTTTTAGAAACAAGACAAATTTGTCTAAGGACGTTTTTTTTCATTTTCTTAAAATAGAGCTTACTTTTCGAAATTATAAGGGAAAATGTCTAAAAAGTGTGATTTTTACCTTTCTTTTCCAAATTTTGAGTATATATTGGAGAATATCTTTACTTAGAAATCGAAAAATTAAAAATTGAGAAAACCGTCCCTAGAGAAGACCGACTGCTATCGTAGGAAAGTTAAACCTTACCTTTTACTTCGGATTTTTGGAGGTATCTTGTCTGAAATTTTGCCAATTTTGCGGAAAATTGAAAAATTGAGAAAATCAGTGTTTAGTAAAAAAAAGGGCTTTTCACGCCATTCAAGCTGTCTGTTTCTCAAATAACTTTATCTTGAACTTCAAAATGACTATGTGTGCAAGGATGGAAATAAATCCTTATGCACTATTGAATCACATCCTTGTCTCTAACTCCCGAAATAAGAAAGAATTGAAATTTCATCTGGTCTAAATTAGCGCTTTGTTTACATTTTAAAATATATTTTTCGTTTTTCCAAGATGCGTTCGCGACAAAAGTACGTTAAAACACGCGCACGCTTCATACGCAGTAAAAATTCACAGCGGACGCGATGCTGAGCCTTGCGACTGACGGAGTAAAAGTGCTTAAATCCCGCGTAAGACCAGCGCTTGTTGTGACTTAAATGGTCAACTAGTTGTTTAAATCGGCAAAAAAATAAAGCTCAACCACCCCCCCCCCCCCCCCCCCCCCCCCCCTGGATTGTATACAGGGAAACCTTTGTTGGTAACGATAGAACACAGGTTGATATTTAAAATGGTGCAAAAATACGAAATTCGTGTTAAAAAAAACAAAAAAGCACCGGGGTTGACACTACCCTAAAATGAATTTAAAATTATTGCAGCGCTCCAATGCAGTATCTTGGGTAGAGGACTGCAATTCAGGTAAGCAGCAACGCAGAGCAGTGACGTATGAACGAACCTGATACAATCTAGGTATGGTGGTATTTTAGCACGAACAGTCCGGTTTTCTGCGACCATCGTGCGAGATCTGGTTTGACACTAGATTCTTGTCTTATGACGGAATAAACTGCACCATAGTATTGACGTTTATTCCGTAAAAGAGTAGAAAAGGGAGTTTTCTAGTTTAGTACGTCGTATGAACCATGGACACCGAGCGCACCTAGAGCGGGCTTTTTGTGCTAAAATCCACCGGACCTTTAGGCGCAGTCTAAATCGTACGTGTTGAAGACACAGCGAGTCGTGTAAGAACAAAACAAATCTCTGCACACTGATCACTGGTCATATATTATTTATTTATTTGACATTCACTTTTATAACAGCGCCCACCGTCCATTCGACGTGTGTCATACAAAAACATAAATAAAAACCAAACACAAAGTAAAAGGTATAATAAAGTAAAATAACAAAATATAACGTAAACCTTTACTTACAAAAGTTAAAAAATCAATGGTGTTAAGATTAGAGTAGTCTCTTTTAAAAGTCCTCTCCTATTATCGCTCTGATAAAAGTCGACAACTATAAGGCAAACCGTTTGTGAGACGTTTGTGGGAATTATTGCTTACTTTTTACTTCAAGGTTACATAGTACAGGAATAGTGTTTCGGGATACCCTGCGACCGTGCGCGGAAATTAATACTCCACCGTCGCTTCCAGGGAAAGGCGTGTTGTAGCGCACGCGTGCGCGGTAATCCACCGGTGAATTTCCCGCATCCGTGCGCGGCAATACTCCACCGTCACCGTCGCTTTGAGGTAACGGATGTTTTAGCGCACGAGGGCGGCGGTCAGCCAACGGTGGATCCTGCGTCCGCGCGGAAATACTCCCCCGTCGCATCGCTGATAGGGAACGGGGGTTTCATTCAAGCGCACGAGTGCGAAGGTAATCCTCCTGTTGATTCCCTGCGGCCGTGCGCGGAAATACTCAACCTTTCTTATGCAGTAACGGATGTTTTAGCGCGCGAGTGCGCCGGTAATCCACTGGTGGATTCCCTGCGTCCTTGCGCGGAATATCCACGCGATTATAAGGGTTGTTCAGCGCACGGTTCGCAGGTAATCCACCTGTGGATTCCCTGCGTCCGTGCGCGGAAAATACTGGCCACCGTCGCTTATAGGAACGGGGGTTTCAGCGCACGATGCGCAGGTAATCCGTCCGTTATTTCCTTCCGCTCACGGACGCAGAATACTACTCCAGCAGCCGTCGCTTATAAGGAACGATGTTTTAGCGCACGCGTGCGCCGTTATTCCACCGTTTGGATTCACCTCATCACCTGCGTCCGTGCGCGTAAATACCTCCACCACCGTCGCTTATAAGGGTTTCAGCGCACAAGTGCGCATGTAATCCCATGTGGGTTTTCCGCGCACGGACGCAAAAATACTCCACCGTCGCTTATAAGAACGGATGTTTTTAATAGCGCACGAGTGCGCCGGTAACCCACCGTGGATTCCCTGCGTCCGTGCCGCGAAATACTTCCACCGTCGCTTATAGGGAACAGGGTTTTCAGCGCACGAGTGCGCAGGGTAATCCTCCGGTGGATTCCTGCGTCCGTGCGCGTAAATACGCCAGCCGTCCTTATAGGAACGGGGTTTTCCAGCCTGGCACGAGTGCGCAATGAATCCTCCGGTATTCACTGCGGTCCGTGCGCGGAAATACTCAACCGTCGCTTATAGTGCACGGAGGTTTTAGCGCACGGTGATGAATTCTTTAATATAGGCCTATATTGTTTTCAAATTTATTTATTCACAAGCGTGGCTAATCTCCGACTGTGGATTCTGGCCCCACCGTGCGCAGTTATCCACTAGTGGACGTTTTCGAGGGGTCGCAGAAGATCCACTGGTGGATACCCTACATAACTCCCGTTCATTCTGTAACACATATCAATGTAAGATTAAGCCTCAAAACATTTATTCATAAAATATGGTTGTCTAAGTTAAAAAGCAGTATATGAAAAAGTCTATACAATTGTGACTTCAATTTCACCATTGGGTGACCTTTTGTATATGTTAAAAAAAAACCAAGTCATATATAATACCCGGTAAATGCAGATGTTAGCAAATTCAGAGTTTGACTGTTTGAAGGCAAAGAAAATAAATCACACTTGAATGAGTCAGGCCTGTGGTTTATGGGCCCCATTCACAGTGAATTAGCATTTGAATTGAAATATTGAATTTCCATGAGCAATTATTTTAACGAATTCTGCAAGACTTTCAATCATGAAAGTTACTTGCAATGAATAATTTGGACTACCACATGAGACTAATATGTGAAAATACTACACCAAGGTTGTCTCTGGGTGCAATCGTGTGAAATTTTGCATCAAATTTAGTGTTTACGGTATATCAGTGCAAATGCCATCTTTTATCTAGATCAAATAGGGAAGAATGACAGAACGCACGAAGATTAGGATAGGAGGGACGGAAGTGGCTACGCATTCTGGAGCAAGTCAATGTTTGACAAATCGGTTTGGAGACTTAGTTGAATGCGGAAATATCAGTTCAAAAGGGAAGTGTACGCTTGAGCGGTATGTCGGGAAATAGTGAAAATGGTCTTTAGCATGTCAATGGACACATTCGGATTAACAAGGACAGAGGGGCACCCCCCAATTTTTTTGACCCCCTAGTTGCCCCCCCCCCGCCGGCCGAAAGAAAATGAGGGGAATTTTGGCATAAATTCGGCGATTATTTAGGGCCAAAAAATCCTAAAATTTGGGGAAAATCGGCGACAGTTGGCAAAATTGGTTTAAAAAATTCCAATATTTGATACTTTGCCCCCCCCCAAAAAATTTTTCACTTTCCCCCCCTTTGCCCCCCCCCCAGAAAAAGGGGTCGGGCGCCGCACTGAGGGGGTTTTGGTGACTACATCATTCATGCTTATGGTGGGTTCATACTATCGCGCAGATGAATGGTCCTGGCCTTCACCAAAAAATTTTCACGATTCGTATATGTTAAAGGGCCATGTCCGATTGCTAGCTAATAACCTTGGTTCCCAAGAACACCCGATTTTAACGGAAGCTGGTCAAATTTTGGTATCAGAATAAAGCTACTCTTGTTCTCATTTGCCCTGTGAAATCTGAGGCTAAAGGATGTTTGGTTTGGATGTTATGAGCGAAAATGTGCCATTTTGGTTGACCAATATAAATTTTACAGAGTACTCTATGGGGATTCAAAAAATCAGGTTTTTAGCTCTCACATCAAATGGGTTGGAAATATCAGCACAAAACTTTACAGATGGGGTTTTGGAGTGAAGGAGATTCAATCAAGATGAAAACTTTATAATTATACTTAAATCTGGTCATCCCCCTGGTATCTGGTGCATACAGCATGTTCAAAAGGCTAGTGTTGGGCAATGTCTGAACCTACCATTAGGAAGTAGCAAGGCTTCCTTTAACAACAAAATAATACAAAAAGCAGCTCTCACACTAAGTCTAGGTGAACCTCCTTATCAATTGTGTGAACTCATCATTCTTCAATTTAAAATCTATTATCACTTAAACGCACAGATTTATCATCACTTAAATGAAGAGGGGGAAGCAGGAAGTGCAAAGGGAAATTACCCTCATTAAAGGGAAATTCCCTTTCAACAGATACAAATTCACAGGTGGTCTGGATGACCTATCTGGGTATCAAAAGCCCAAAAGGTGGGAAGTATTCAAATGTTTAACCTGAATACTGAAAGCAAATCCAAACACAAACTTATTCATTATGGACAGTTTCACAACAGTTCCATTTAACTCATGATACATGTTCGGTGTTCTGTTGGCATTTTCAATACACTAGCTCTAAAACACATTTGATTTGAATTTCCAATTTTACCATGAAAATCCTGGGATGAAAATACGCCAGCTGTAACCTTATATTTTTTTAGATGTCCATGCCTGCTGAACAATGTCCTCAACTTTGAAGGTTCCTTTCTACCTGTATTACTCTTCCAAACAAAAGAACTTGGCAACAAGCGACTTGGTTAGCACAAAGGCTGATGTGCGGAAATGATATGTCATTAGCCTGCAGAGCATGACACAAAAAATCTTGCAAAATAGTTGTTTTGCATAAAAATGATACCTTCTCAATATTGCCCTTTTCTGATATTCTTTGACATGGACTCTTCACTAGAGATTTTTGCAGAAGGGATTTCAACTCCTCTTTTATAGAATAAGTAACTCTTCAGAAACGTAAAAGATCACAAAACTGGCAACCTTTTTCAACATTGAAACCCAACCAAAAGATTGATCATTTTGGAATATAAATGTCTAACACAAATGCAAAAATAAATGCTGAGTTATGCAAAAAAAAGCTAAAAGTCTATCTCACAGGTATTTGGCGAAAAAGTGCCATGTGTGTTTTTTTAGGGTTTTTTTTTTGTATTTGTTTTTTTAAATTGAGTTATTCCAAATGCGAAATTAATTTTTTATTGTATTTCTGTTGCCACTGTGGCAGCAAATTTTTCATTTTTTTGTGATGGACTAGGTTTATATGCAGCTGTGACCTCCACATCTTATACGCATGGCGGGTCTGTCATAAGGACTTACCTTTTTTGGCCTTAGCCATGATTTGCTATGTTTTTCGGACATGAACTGGTGTTAATTTAAAATATTTATTTTTTTCAGGTTGCTATGCCTGGCTTAGTCTAATGCCTTGGGCCCAAACCATTTCTTTAAAGGCTCAGTCACACAGCCGATTTTTTGCTAGAAAACCACTTCCAGACTGCTCCAGACTGGTGCCGATTGGCCAATTTTCGAAAATCGTGAGCAGTTTTTCTTTTTCATGTGTAGTTCTGGCAAGGTCTGGGTCTGTTCTGTGCAGTCGTCTGTAGTCTTACCCATTATTTGCTAGAAAACCGCTTCCAGACTGCTCAAGACTGGTGCCGATTGGCCATTTTTTCTTATATCGTGAGTAATTTTCCTTTTTCAGGTGTAGTTTTGGCCAAGTCTGGGACTGTCCTGTACAGTCTTCTGCAGTCTTGTGTGGTCGGGAGCACATGGCAAATTTGAAAAAACCCGCCATGATTTTTTCTTGCAGCTTAAAAAAATTGTGGCGGGTTTTGGAATCGGGAAGGTCGGCTTGAACATATGAGCGGTTTGGAAGCGGTAGCCAATGAGTTGGTGCGCATCACGAGTGGTTGTGTGCAGTTGGAAAGTGGTCGGCAATGAGTCTGCACCAAGCGGGAGAGAAAATGCAAGCCAACTGGACATGTTAAATCGGCGACTAAACTCGGCGACTACAGAAAATAAGTTGCCGACTTGCAGTCTTGACAGCAACTTGTGCTGTCGTGTTAAGGTCTGCGACTGATTGAGAACTGAACAAGTGACATGCTTGATCACCTACTGCTTGGCGATTGAGCATCTCTTGTCTTGTAATTTGAACAAGACTGCAGCCGATTTGGAAAGAAATGTGGTCTTGTGTAGTTGGGAAGAGATTGGGTTGTGTTGCGGGTTGTCTTCATGTGACGGGACCTTTCTTGGCGTCAACAACTCGGCGACCAATCGACGAGCAGTCTTGACAGCGACATGTCACAACTTGTGTCATCGTTTCAAGGTCGGCGACAAATCGGAGACTGAACAAGTGGCATCGCCAATTAAACATGCTGGATCTTGTTGATTCCATGATGCTGTCACCTACTGCTCGGCGTTTCAGCATCCCTTGTCTCGTTGACGATGGGGATACTCGCGGATTAATCATCCCTGGTCGGGATAAAAATTGTAAATTTTGCAAGTTTGAACAAGACTGTAGCTGATTTTGAAAAAAAAATTCGGTCTTGTGTAGTCGGGAAGTGGTTGGGTCGGGAGCTGTCTTCTGTGTGACTATACCTTAAAGGTGCTCATTCCGATCATCTTAGGGACCCCTCTAACTTACCGGAAGTAATATCAACTTTAATATCTGATGAAAGGCTGTATTTTTCTCATTTTCGTCCTGAAATTTTACCCTACAAATCCATTTATTTCCGAAGATAGAGACAAAAAAAAACTGATAGTACAGTAGTGCAATCTGCATTATCATTTCTATCATCAAAACCACAAGCTTGTTTCCCACAAAACTTGGTGGTGAGTGGATGTATGTGCCAGGTTCTCAGAGAACACAATACACTTAAATTGGAACAAGCACCTTCAATAACAGTTAACACATTTTGGAACAAATCCACTCTGGTGTGGAACAGGGCTCGTTTTAGCAGTGGCCAACGGCCAGTGAAATTGATGTCGAACCAGTAAGAATTCAACTGAGCTGGCCCGTCAGGCCAGCTGAATTTTAAGAAATGCAGGTTTAGTAGGTTACTGACTGCCTTGCAATAAATTATCCTCAAAACACTCTGGCATTTTACTATTTTCATGCATTTTTGCTTTTCAAAGATCATCTGCTGCAGTCACTAATTCAGTGCCTCCCACTGGCACAACTTCTCTAACACAGAGGGGTGTATTAGTACGAGCGAGGGCCAGTAGGTCCCTAGGCTACGTGCGTGAGTGTTGTTGACAGAAAGTATCTCACATTACGACACAATATCACGCACAGCGCACACACCACGCTGCTTTGTGGCAGAAGTCAGCAGAAATGAAGTATTTCTTGACCAAATGCAACGGACCAGGCCCTTCAAAAAGCAGAATTAGAAAGACGTTCCTAGCAATAAAAAGATTCAAAAGAGCGAGTAGGCCTACATGAAAATAAAGGGACCCGAGGTTATCTCCTTTATGCCACACACCCCAACCCTTACCAAAGTTGAGTGCTCCCCGACTGAGGGCTCAAATATACAATTATTTAAGTTTGGCGTAAGCAAGAATTTCATGACCATAGGATGGAAAATTGTTGGGCCAGTGACTTCACCGCAGGGCCAGTGAGTTCACCGCAGGGCCAGTAGGTTTCCTAGTTCACTGGCCCGACGGGCCAGTACAGAAAAAAAATAAATCCACCCCTGATGTGGAATCACCTGCATTTACATTTATTGGTAATTAGAATAAATATGCTTTTTTACATTGGTAATCAATTTAAAAATTTCAAAACCTGAATGTTATAATAAAAATGGCAGGTGTGGAAAGTATACAAAGGAATCTCATGCTACATAAAATGGTAGTTTTCACCTCATTCTTTTCAAATTAAAAATCACCCCAAACATGAAATAGAATGTAAAACTAAACCAGAATTGAATAAAATGCATTTCTTTAAAAAAAAATCAGAAGTGATTACTAAAAATGTGACTGGTAGTGTGTACAACATTGGCAAATATCTTACCAAAATATTCCAGCAAGTAATACAATTTTAGTAATGGTTGACTGCTCAAAATATAAGGACCAGTTTAAAGAGGTGAGGTTAGTCTTCCCCAGCTACCCAACCCAGTTGCTCAGTCAGATCATGACCACCCACCTCTGGGTATTGACTACAACATAAGAAATTTGGCCAGCTGCCCAAAAAAGCGAACATCAGTGATGATTATTTGCTTGACTTCTTTGCCAAGATCATTGGCCAATACATACGTTCATTCTTTCTTTGGAAAATTTGGTAAAAGTCCAGATCCTGATTAGGGTAAAAACTCTTTTGAGAAAATAGGAAGTATTGTTTGCCACATGTATATTTTATTGTAAAACAACACTGTGTATTATGAAAGTCCTAAGTGGCATACTCAAATCTAAACTGAAACTTTAAGCCATGCTTGAAAGGTGTAGCCGCATTTAGTTGCATTTAGGAATCCAAGACTGGGACTATTCTGTGATCTGCATTATGGACCTTAGGCAAACGAAATGCACCTTTTACATTTACTGTAGTTCAGGAAAAAGCCAAAAAAAAAAAAACATGATAAAGATTGGAAAACAGACTGGGTTTTCTCTATTTCACTTTGGTTTATTTCTCACCACAAGGAAGTATACAATAGGGTATGCATGGTCCATTATTTTTGGAGGGGTTAATCCAAAACCCATCACCACATTCATGTGAATTGCACATAATAACCTCAACACATTTACAAAAGAACTTTTGGGTTCCTTACCCGTTGCCTTCCATATGATAGTAATTTGTTCTTAACGTGGCTATTCCTTTCAAGGACATCCAGATATATACATGTGAAAACAAATAATCTAGTGAACACAAATAGATACCCATCCGCACTTTAAATTTACCTACAATGGGCCATATTGAGCTATATTCTAATTTTGTGCAAAAGTCAAGTGGCTGATTGGTTATGCCCTTGGCTAAAAAAACTAGGTAATTATCAAAAGAACAGTAACGAATTGGTGGTAGAAGTTCAAAAATCAGATTCATAATTTGTTAAGGGCCATAAGGAGTACTTACAGAGGATTAACAATTCCCTTAATTTGCACTAGTTCTTGTGGAAATTCCAATCATTTGAATGTTTTAGTGATTTAAAGACACAAAAAACCAAAAAAGAAAAATTAAAAAACTTTAAAATTACCTGCAGACTAAGGTCGGTATTCTCAAACAGGTTTGAAATAAACGGTGGTTAGGAGTAAACTGTTGTTAGCCAGCTAGACGCCAGTTTTAAAAAAAAAACGCATGTTAAATATTTTAACAAGTCGTTTAGCTCCACGGTAATTTAATCCGTAATATCATCCACCCGCACTGTGACTTATCTTGGCATATAATATTACATTTTAGGAAGCCACGGGTAAATTTTCAGATTTCGGCATTAATATCAAAGGAGCTAAAATTTGTTCAGTGATGGGGGACTAAACCCCATCTATTTAAAACTGTTGTATGACGCTGTGCAGCACTTGCTATAACAGATACACACAGCATAAAAATGAAGCAAAAAGGAAAAATGGGGAGAAGAAATCAACCGAAGGACTCGAAAAGAAGATAAGAGAAATAAAGGAGACAACTGGACTAACCACGATATCTACTTAAGCTAGCAAATATCAGACATTTGATGAAAGTGTGAAGTTAAATACTCTTAAACAACCAAAGACTACCCCCGGACCAAGTCTAAGTTAAACATGTTTTTAGACATGTTTAACGAGGTTCGGACTAAATTTAACAAAAGTTTTGCGTTAGCATTTGGCGTTTATTTTATGCGGGCGTTTTAAATTACGATTTAACCTGTGATTAGCATTAATCTCGTTTGAGAATACGGGCCCAAATGTTTAAGTGTTTTTTTGAAGATACAGAAGGTGACATCCTGGTCCTGTAACAAATGAGCGAATATATGTGAAAAGGATGGTTGAGGAAGGAAAAGGGCTGAGTGGATTGACAACATCAGAAATTGGACTGAAGGAATGGAAAATGCTAGTAAGTTGGCTATTAGGAAAAGCCACCAAGCTCTTTTGAGAGCTAACGCGGCAGAACTGAATGAGGAAAGGTACATTTCTTTACAAATCAAATATAATGGAATTTTATTTGGGATCTACCAGCATTCACATATATGGCCAGTTTGTGCTAAAAATAATTTGTGTTCTTAAACTTGTACAAATAAAGCCCAAATATACTCAATTGTAAGTATGCATTTGAAAACAAAATTCTATCAACATTATCTTTGTTGGATCCTCCTAGAGCAAGCCCATGGGAATGGCCACTGGTTTGATTTAAGAGATAACTGGATTAATCTAATATAATTGTTTGACCAGTCAAGTACGCCTCTATTGACATTTAATATATCGGGCAATCAGGGGTAGATAAGATGGGTAATCCCCATGTTGCCATGGTACATGTTATAATGGCAAGCAGTTGATGACAGAATGCCATGAGTTGGAAAAGGATGGGACACATTTGGGAACTGGAAAAGCAGCAAGTCCTAATGCTTTGGGTTATCAAGTCTGTTTTTAATGTCATCAATCTTGTTTTATTCTACCTGGTGCTTCCTGTATCGTTTAATCATGAGGAGAGCTCAAGTTTCAATCATGCTCTTATGTACTGTAATGCACTTATACTTTACTGTACCATACCATATCAGGACAAAAGGTAAAATTTTCAATTTTTCCCTGGCCAATTTTGCTCTTAAAGGCTGACGTCAAAAAGTTGTTGAACATACTTTATTGTGTATTTACAAATAGCCAACTAGAACTAAAGATAGGTCACCTAAATGCCCGATTCCAAATTTGAGATGAATTGGGGCAAAACACATGTTTGTTTCATTGCAAATTAAGCATTGAATGTGCCATAGAATAATGTGTATAACAAAAGTTACGGATCCAGAATTTTTATAACAACGTTTGTGGAGTATTTATCTATATGAAGGACTTCGATTTCAGCTGAAGCATTTCACACATGATTAGTACAATGGACAAAGCATTATGATGCAAAAAAAAAAACATGATTTTGTTTGAAAATTGCGGCACCCTCCTGGAATTCCACCTTTAATTGGGAGTATTACATCCAATTAAGAAATGATATTACTGAGATTTGACATTTTTACATTTCCTTTCAAGTATTGTTTCCTGAGTTTTGGCTGCACTGTTTTACATTCGAACTGAATTTTAAAGACGTACTGCAAGTTCTCTGGTCACCTTTGTTTTATAAACTATGCTTATTGATTAATTAATTAATTACTGGCTTTACAAAGCAACTGGTCAGTGTTTAAAGGAATTTCTAAAATTTCTTCCTTGTGGGTTTTCCCTAGGAAAGGGCCCTTTTCTCTCTATGCTATGTATTTGCATCGATGTTTTTTGTTTATTTATGTTTTGCTAGTGTAGTCCAAAAGCCTGTTAGAATGGAATCATGCTAATTTTCCTTCTATTAGAAACCAGGCGGAGTAATTAAAGACACTATCAGTGATTTTGACAAATATTTGAAATTTGCAGGAATAGCTTCAAAGTGAAGATAGTCTGTAGAAGTTCTATAAATTACCTTTTCACCGCTGTAGATTGACATAAAAGGAAGAAAACGGCAGTGTTCCAAGATACGATTCTCCATTCCATTACTGTTGTAGAAGTGTCCGAAAGGACAGCAATTACTAAAATCTCCGATCTGTCCCCTTTTAGTTGCTTCTGGTCTTATATTTGCAGGGTATTTAGGATACCTGTAAACTTGTACATACATGCAAAAATTCTGATTTTTGATGATTTTTTCAATTTGCTGATTTAGCAAATCCTGATAGTGTCTTTAAAGCAATAATGGCACAGTTTTTGAAGCGCCCCCACTGGTTCAAAATTTTGATTTTTGGCCAATTACGTTGTGATTGTCTAGGAACTATATAATTAAGCGATTTTGTAATTAGAATTGGATCCCAGATTGGACTTACGGCAGAGCTGGAAATGCTACGTTTATGTCCTTCCACATGATGAAATAGGCCACACCGTCGAAAATAACCTCTAACTTGATTTGCCTGAACCAATAAAACACTAATGGATGGGGTAGACACGTACATGGCGCTATTTTCCCGGCTATTTCTCATAGAAGACCATTTCCAGCAGCCGTTGAATTATATCGGGGATCCGATAATATTCTACTTACAAAATTCCTTCGTTTGTGAGACAAACCGACATTTTCTTGCTTACAACCATCCAGGTTCTGGTTTCTAGCCAGTTACCAATTCAACCGTGTAAAAATCTCAATTTTTTTAAAAATTGGGGGCCTCTTCAAAAAAATGTGCTCATATTGGCTTAATGTTCCCTCTTCGGATTTGCTTTTTTCCCCTCATACAGTACTGATTGTTTGGTTCATTGTTTAAACAAGGATCACCGTGGCACACAATGTTGTCTGTAATGTGTTCTGCCGTACACCTGGTTGGTTATTTTAGTGGTGTTTCTTTTATCTGTGATAACATTGTTAAATATGGGAAGTAAATGCTTTTTTATATAAGTTTGATTACATCACACAGAACAAATTGTCTAATCAAATCAATAATGACCTTTTTTTTTCGAAGTTTTATCTGTCTTTTTAGAAGTGCAATAAGCATAATTTGAAATTTCTGAACACCCAGAATGTTGGGGCTCCATTATGCCAAAACATATCTTTTGTGTTGTAAATAAGACAATTGTATTTAGAAAAATATACATTCACTGACTCATTTGTTGTCTTCGTCACGGTTTGTGCATGGGGATAAGGTCACTAGTCACATGAGCTCCCAACATGTGGGTCACTACCCAAGGTCCATTTTTTATCTATTAGTCATGACAATATGGGCACATAGGTGAAAAAGTGGCAACGGGTCCATTTTTCCCACAGACCCTATCTGTACACAAACACTACATACTAACAGCATCCAAATGTGGCAGCTTTGCAAAAAAGTGACCTACCTACCCTATTATTTCCTGTTCTTTATGCCAATACAACAATGTTTTAGGCCTTAATATAAGCCTAATAATCCTGCTCGCCAAATTGTAATATTTACCCATCATTTATGAGCACAAATTAAAGGCACTATCAGTGAGTGCTAAATCAGAAAATAAAAAAACTCATCAAAATCATATTTTGCTGTATGTAACAAGTACGATATCCGAACATACCCAACAAATGATGTGACCAGAAGCAACCGAATATGGACAAAATCTGAATTTTTAGTCATGCGTCTCGTAAGGATACTTTAACTTCAACGCGTAACTGAATAGAAAATCGTATCTTGGAACACTGCTGCCGTTTTCTTCCTTATTCTTTCTGTCAATTCTCGCTGGAAAAAGTAACTTATGAGAATTCTAACAGCGACTTTATCCTTCACTTTTATAAGCTATTCCTGCAAATTTTCAAATATTTGACTCTTTCTAGTGAATCACCTGATAGTTTCCGTTAACTGAAAATCTCCAACATGGGTTTACTAAATCTCATCATTTTGTTTGCACACTACCTTACGAGTAACAGACCAAAGTTGTCTTTGCCATTGCAATACCCAGAGTCCTGAAATTGACCAGATCCTGAAGCTAACTACAAAGGATTATCGTCCCACTTACCCTCTGTTCCGTCAGCCGGGCGAGTTATCCACTGGACATCTCCTTCCAGCATCCCTAAAATAGGAAAAGATTGCATAAATAACTCGAATTTCTTTCTAGATTTTAGTACACATGTATATGTTGCTAAAGGTGCTGCTGTAGTAAGCAATGTTGATGTTGTGGAACGTGCATGGGAAGGGGGGAATATAGATGTGCTATCCTGTATCAAATTAACTTACAATCCTCCAGTCTCCTCTCCAATCTCTTCAGCCTGTCACCTATTTTTTATTTCTTACTTTTATTTCAATACTGCACCAAAATTTACATCATAAGTCAAATTAGTGGATATTGTTACATCTACATATTTAATGTTAGGTCTTGTATAATTTGGAATTTATGGATGGAACATTAATTCAAGCAAGACAATTTTGTCTGTGGTGATCGTTTGGTTAACATCCCCATTAAGGTAAGGTCGCTACTGAAGGTCCCAAGACGCGACTGAAAATTGAAAGAGAAATCAGATGGGTGGTGTTGTTTTCCTGTTTAGCGCAGGCTAAGTCTTATGGGGATCTTGCCATAATGTCTGCAATCCTAGTTTTTTTGTGGTTATTTTTTTGGGGTACAGTGGCAAATTTTTTCATGTTAGTTAATAGATTGTTGGAATCTTAAAATATTGGATTGAAAAATTACTTGTTATAACTTTTAGTCTTGCAAATGTCCAAGTCAATATGGACATGTTTTGATTGTCAACTTGGGACTCGATTCACAAGTATAACTAGAACGAATAAGAAAAGAGAGCACAAAACCCTGAAAACTGAAATGGTCATTCTTACTACTACAACCTGGTAACCTGGGCCCAGGTTTCCTTGCCAGTTGTTTCATTTTTTTAGCACAGTGAATCTGAACTATTTCCTAAAGCTAGCAAGACATAGGCGATCCTGGCCTAACCGTGACCTTGATTTCTAGACATAATGTCCCCTCTAGGCTAATTTTCAATGAACTACCCCATAATCGGCTGGGGTCTGCCCACATAGTATGTTGGCTGCAATTCACATCAGCAATCTTCACTGCTAAACATCCTTGGTGTGCGAGGCCCAGGAAATGGCCTAGCACAGGTCCAGGTAAAGGGTTAAAACGGCACTGGCACATTTTCACAAAATATTAATTTTTTTTTTCAATTTGGTCTCAAATGATAGTCTAGGCCATTGGAAGAATAGAGACATTTTACGCATAAAATAGCACACTCAAAAACAGATAGGGACGTTAATAAAAGGTTACAGACATCCAGGTTATCCTATAGGCTAAATTTTAAGTTTCCAGAACTTTAATCAACAAATGTGTATATTACATGAATATCACAGACTCGTACCCATTGATATTAAAACCACAAAGGTCACACACCGGTTAAAAAGGGTACATGCCGTGGGAAACATGCATACAGAGTGCGCTTTCTTGTGTTAAATGCCATTTCCGTTGTCTGCTGAATTAATGTCTCCGGCGACATTAATTATAAAATCATTCTTTTTACCCATAAGGATGCTGATTTGGTCTTAATCATTTCAGGTGAGGGCTAATGTATATAAAAGCTTTACAACCATGCAAAAATATCAATTTTGAAAAATCTTGAGGGCACACTATTTTTCAAATGTGCCAGTGTCTCTTTAAGTCTATGAATAAAACAACTACAGTGTGTCTGTAAAAAAATTTACATTTTACGGTTTACCATTTTTACTTTTAATTCTAATCCAACTCTGGAATTTGCCTCAAATTCATGCTTGCTTGAATAAAAGAGTTTGCACAATTTCCTAGAACTTGAAACCATGAAAAATTAAGTGTACAAAATAAAAAGTGTATACAGTGTATGAATGTTATTACCTTGACTGAAGCCAGCTGGATTTAATTAAATGTGCCCCACTCTATCTAACTGTGGAATATATATAGTACTACCCAAAAAAACACAGACCCTGTTTTATACATCTCATTACTTTATTTGCAATCTCTTAGGTATAGCTAGAAAATGCAGACCATCCACGGTTTTTTCACGGTGGTCTGCCACGGTTTGTGTTATGTACGAGTGTTGTCCACATTTCCAAGTAAACAATGCTAACCGCTCCTTTCACACACACGGAATTCAAAACTGGGAGAGCACTGGTTAGGTTAGGGTATTAGCCTTTGTTTCTGGAGGTCCCCGGTTCGTATCCCGGCAGGGCCACTTTTGAGATTTAATTCGGGTTCTTAATTCTGGATTTATTTTCTACAAGCTATTAATTCAAATTAGAATTCAGTCTCCCCATGGTTCAGCTGACTTTGAGCAACTGAACCTTGATAATAACATGTTCTTTGGAGGGAATGTTAAGCCTCGGTCCCATGTACAGCCGCCATATCTGTACATGCATATCACAGTCAGTTTTGAAAAGAGTAGGGTAATTCCTGGCTATGCCAATTCTGTCCCGGTAAATGTATCCAATGGAATAACTATCCAGGATATTATCTGAATAAATCAAATCAAATCAGATCAAACTGAACACTGATCACTCCACATAAAATGTTGAGTCGTGACCCTCTGCAAGACGCGAAACGTAAGAAGACCGACGTATAATCCCCAGGGATTATCCTTTTGAGTGGATTTAAGAGACGTGCTAATTGTCTATTGAATTCGGCGGGTGTAAATACATCTGACGGGCCGCCATAACACTGAGGGTGCCGACGTTGATTGTTACGGTCCAGGGGTGCCAGTCTCTGGTGCCTAATTGGATTGGTTAATGGTTTTTCGTAATTTCGCAGGTACAGTCGATGCGCTATTGGCTTCGGTTCATCATTGTCAATTATTAAATCACCAATTTTAAATTGTCAAACTTGTCGCTCATTCTGAGAGTTGACCTTGACGAACAAACATGGATCTTCAAGAATTTCGCTACCACGCGGCAACGGGCCATGTTTTACATAAAGACAATAATGAAGTGAAGGGCAAGACTCTACCCCGCGATTTCGGCATCGGAGACGGGGGGGCAGTTTAAGTCCGTGGTGGGATAGCCGCACAACCAGTACCCCCTGATGTGACAGTTCTGGCAGTTTCAAGAAAGATTCTAAAGGAGGAGTATAAACGGCAGGAAAATCACTCGCAAACCGTTTTTTCTGTCCGAAAGTGTATGAAAATGTGCGAATAAATACGTAGAAAAAAAATAAGACCCCTACCAACCCCCCCAAAAGAAGAAATAATACATTTCCTTTCCTATACCCTCCCGCCCAAAAAGAAACTCCCCTCCTATCCTCCCAAAAAAGAAATAAACACCCACACCCCACCCCCCCCAAAAAAGAAAAAAGAATACTTTCCCATTTCCGAAAAATAAGAAAAATTAGTGGTAAGGAAATTCCACTCTCAACAACTTCATCAACACAAATAAAAAAGGCGGTAAATCATGACTGACTGCCACCATATTGATTGACAAACGCTTGATGAGGTGCGGTACATCGGATGAGATTGCGGTCTCCTCTTATCTGACCTATCAATAGGTAATTTCGACTAATCTAAATCCTTATCAATGGGACTTATCGATGTAGTAATTAGTTCGGTCTTGGAAGCAGTTCAGTCTTGCAAGGGAATGCCGTTGAGTCCACCCACTCCCATTGTAAAGGATTAATTAAACAACACTGGTTCTTACTTGCATGTAGCCCATACTGCAGCTACTCCATTTGTATTGCAGGAGTGCCTAAGCAGATGTTATGAACCTCAACCCACTTATTATGTAATTGCCCACAGTTTGACAGAATAAAGCGCAAGGAACAATCAAAGTTTCAGACCCTAGG
>JAMKCH010016130.1:0-45121 GCA_023653785.1 Ophioderma brevispina
ACAATGTTAATAATGTTGTCCATTACCCCAATGAAATTTTAAGGCCCAGAAAATGTTTTCATTTGATATTTATTAACCAATGGCGTCCCCAAATTTGGTCGACCACATTGCTCAATTTGTATCACATTTTGCGTCGATTCCAAACTGCTGGACTAAACTCAAAATTGTAATCAATATATTGGTCCACGTGAAGTTGAGGGAGAAAATATCATACAAAATCAGCCATGTCACCAACCTACATTTAAAGACCAATCTTCTAATAATTTCAATCTAAGTGTTCCAATCACCACAAATGAAGAAAGAAGTCATTCAACCTTTGTAATTAAGGGCCATGGTCCATCGCTAATAGCTCACACCAGAACCCCCAGATTTTCCGGCAAGTATTCAAATTTGTGGTATTGTCCAATTTACCACCCCTGTGAATGCTTAACCTTTAGGGCTACATTATGTTTTTTTGGAAGTTATGAGTGAATATGTGCCCCATTTTGGTTGACATATTAATTTTACAAAGTAGTCTAGGGGCCTTACAAAATCCCCTTTTAGCTCTCACTCAAATGATTGAAATATCGGCATAGAACTTGTGAGTGAAGGCCATTCTATCAGATGAAACTTATCTTAAAATAGTCATCCCCCCTTTCAGATAAAATTAAAATAATTTAAATCTAAAAAATTAACTTTCCAAATCTTTCTTTTCCTTTGTGGTGAGTGAACACTTATATTGAACTGAAGGTGTCCTTTGAGAATTTATTTTTTCAAATAGGGACTCTGATATAGCAGAGAGAGAGATTAGAGTCGTTACTTTTTTTCTTTTAAAAGATTAGTCCTCAAATTGAAATATGCTGTTTGATTCCTGCACACACCTGTATGAATACAGGTCATGTACATGTGCCAGGGCCATGAAGAGCACGGTAGCCACCACTTGCTCATATTAGCTGACTACTACAGTATACAATATAGCATTTCAACATGGCAGGATGTCTATTAACCTAATGGTATCGTGTGATCACCTTGGGGCTAACTGGGAATCCATTTAATTTTCTTTTAACGTGCACATTTGTTTATTGTGTGTTTTTCTTCTGTGTCGTGTGGTTTGAAGGATTGAACATTAACATTTAGGACTGTAATTTGTTTGTCTTTTAGATCCGAATCAACTTAATATACCTGACTAATCATGGGGTATATGTTTAAGTAATCTGATCCCTCCTTTCACAAATTTCCATTTTATGAATTAAAGAAATGCTTTACACAAACATGGTTTAATTTCCTTTCAAAACCACATATGATTGAAAAGGAAACAGGTTTCCAAATTTTCCTATCATGTTATTTATACACTCCTGGTCATACTAATTAGTAAGTGAAGACTGCATTAAAAATAAACCTAATGCATCGAGATTTATAAACATCTGAACTGAATTCTGAAATTAAGGTCCATGTCCCACTCCCAATCAGTATAGCGTTGTCCCAAGGACCTGCAGATTTGACCACAATGGTCAAAAGTATTGGTGTCTGAAGCAACTAACTATATTTTCCTCATTTACCCCTGAAATCATAAGTGCTGAAGATTTTTGTTTTTGGATGTTTCAGCAGAGTAGTATTAATATCCAAAGTGTTGATCGGTTTTGGTCCCACTAACGGTGCGGCCGTAATTCACCTCACACACCACAAAAACTGCAGCCATATGAGGATTGGGGGAGCAAAAGATATTGACCGGATACCCTTCCTGATGGCAATCTAAACTACCAACGAATTCAGGGTGGGCCCTATCTTTTGGGCAACAATTGCCTACCCTGCAAGGCAGCATGATATCAACAGTGCCTGAATGGCCGCCTAGCCACCAGGATATAAAATCTCGATCATGACGAGCCCGCTACACTTGAATCCACCACTCAAAATATTGGATGCCCATCCATTATGACACCATCTAAGATGCCATTTGAAACAAAAAATCTTAATCTTTTGTTTTTCTAAATCTAATTATGCCTTTGAAAATGTCTTGAGATTAGTAAGGTGGACTTGGATACGAAAATGGCTGTTTTTCAGGTGTGAATTGAACCAGGTTACTCACCACAATTAGTTGTTCGCTTCATAATCAAGCCCTTTTATAATGAAATTTTTCCAAGTTACACAACAGCTGCTGTAATTAGTGATAGACCATTGTATGGTTTCAACCACTTCCAACTTGCTACATCTCCAAAATCCAGTAAAAGATCTTCCAAGACATATTCTGTTATCACCTCCAATATCATGTGACAGAGCACTCGGTGTCATAGCTCCATTACAAAATATTTAACCAACATTGCAACCACATGTCTAATCACAATTTTTGAGTTACAAATTTCTAGTTTTGTCTATTCTTCAGTACACACATACTTTGTCCATTCTGTCTTGTCACCGTCCTTACACATATTTCAATTTGTGTTAGCTCACTCTTCATCTTCACAAAGTAGAACAGCAGTGATTGCACTAACAGACTAACAAATAAATGGATGTTTCATGTAATCAAAATATTTTACATCATGTTATTACTGTGTACAATTTGTGCAATGTAACTGGCTTTTTCCCTCACTCACAGCGCTAGCTGCTTTGTTAAATTCTTATGACTTGTTCCAGGCACGAAAGTCCGACATGTCACAGCTTTTCCTGACCGTGTGAACCCTCTATGCATTCAGAGTATTAAATACATAACATGTATTCAATCCTCTAAGCATCTTTCATTTTCCATCCAGCAAGAAATTTTACTCTTGTGCACAAGAACTTGTCTTTTTTACAGCAAAAATTGTGGTGAATCCACTAAATCTTTCATTAATTACTGGTAAGAGAAATGGATTTGTGGTAATTAACACCAAATTGCTTGCAAAATCAAGGTTTTTTTAAAATAATAACATATTTTAGCTGTACTATTCTTTTCACAATTTTTTAAGTTCTGAACAGTATGGTGGTTATTTCACAGTTTTAAAAACCCTAATATTATAAGTGAAACAAGAGATTTCATATCAGTAGCCCTTAAAGTCACACACATAAATTATGATTTAATATATCATAGAATCTTTTGATATCAAACGAGAACCATAAGTTTTATTTCCAAACTGCTAACAGGTAAGTCACATTTACACTGAAAGATTATTTTCCTATACCCCCCTATAAAACAAATGAATTCTTCAAATTGGGCGCGATGCCTGTGACGTCATTAACGTATCGGGTCAATAAATCATGTCGGGGATCATTGTACTAAACGCACGCACAACTTGTTTCGCAATCATTTCGTAGATCTTTCATCTTCACCGAAATAATAAAGTACAATACAAGCCCCATCCAAAATATGCAGAATGAGAATCAGAATTGGGATATTCATCGTCGGGAGGTACCCCGGACTAGTGAAGACCTAGCCAGGGTTATTTCCCGGTAAGGAATACCCACGGCGAGGACACGAAGGTGATACGTACGCGGGCGGCCCTTTTATGGCAAAAGGGCGTCACTTATTTCCCCTTTTGCCTTGAAAGGGCCACCCCTGCAAAACCAATGCTTATGGGATTACATTTTTCTTTTTTAAATGTGAGCCTAATAATTCTAACAAATATTTTTAACAAAAATAGGTATCCCATACTGCATTGTTTTGTGCAGGACCAACCCTTTTCACGCAAAAGGTGTAACTCGAGTTAACGCCCTTTTGCCATAATGGGCCGCGGGGGATACCGTGGGTGATGCATACACAGCGTAAGGCCTAAGCCATGTTGAACAGTTGTTGAAAAGAAACCCAACATAATTTTTTATTGATAGGTATTAATTTGAGCCGGTATCAATCTAATAAGTAACATATTCATTGTTATTTTGTGATACGCTTAAGAAATAAACTCGCTAAGATGACATCTCGAATTTATAACATCGAAACTGATTCTGGAAAAATTAAAGGTCCATGTCCCGACTCCCCATCAGTAATAGCGTTGGTCCCCATGACCTCATATTTGACCAAAATGGCAAATATTGGGTCTGAGCAAGCTCCTATTTTTTCCTCATTTACCCTTTAACCCTGGAAAATCTCAATGCTAGAAGATTTTTGGTTGGGAGTTATCAGCAGGTACAGTAGTAATCCAAAGTTTTGAATCGGGTTTTGTCCCCACTAACGGGCGCCGAATTGCACCGTCAACACACGCAAAACAAACTGCACCATATGATGAGTTAGTGGAGCAAAAGATATTGACCGGATACCCTTCCTGATGCCAAATCTAGCCACAAGAATTCAGTGTGGGCCTGCTTTTTTTGGCAACATGCCTACCATGCAATGCAGCATGATCTAAACAGTTCTGAATGCCGCCATTAGCCAACCATTGATTAACTTCGATCAGACTGAGACCGGCTAGATAGCAAAAACACTGCTCCACCACTCAAAAATTGATCCCATCCATTATGACAACCATCTCGATGCCATTGAAACCAAAATCTTATCTTTGTATTTCTAAATCTAATTATGCCTTTGAAAATTCTGAGATTGTAAGGTGGACTTGTATACAGAAAATGGCTGTTTCCGCTGAGGTGAATTGAACCAGTTACTCACCACAATTAGTTGTTTCAGCTTCATAATCATATGCCCATTTTATTAATGTGATATTTTCCAAAGTTTCACAACTCTGCTGTAATTAAGGAGTAGACCAGTCTGGGTTTCTCACCACTTACCAACTTCTACTCTCCAAAATCCAGTAAAATATCTTCCAAGACATATTTCTGTTATACCCATCCAATAATCATGTGACAGACATTGGTGTCTATCTCCAGTCAAAATTTTAACCAACTTGCAAACCTTATTTCGATCCAATTTTTATAAAAATTCATAGTTTGTCTATTCTTCATACACATACTTTGTCATTGCTGTCGTTCACTCGGCCTTACCTATTTCAATTTGTGTTTAGCTCACTCCTCATCTTCACAAAATACAGTCCAGTTATTGCACTAAACAGACTGAAAATAAATGGATTTCATTGGTAATCCAATATGTTACAATCTGTTATTTAACGTTTATACAATTTTTGTCAATTTACCTGGCTTTTTTCCATCACCACCTCCAGCTCTAGCTGCTTTGTAAAGTCTTATGTATGACTTTTTCCAGGCACGGAAAGTCATCTGCAAATGTCACGCTTTTCTGACGCGTTTGAACCCTCTATGCATTCAGAGTAATTAAATAACACAACATGTCTTCAAATCCTCTATAACAGCCTCTTTCATTTTCCAGCAAGAAATTTTTACTCTTGGGCACGACTGCTTTTTACGCAAGAATTTGTGGTGAATCCACTAAATCTTCATTAATAGTGTAGAGAAATGGATTTGTGGTAATTAACAAACCAATTGCTTGCAAAAACAAGGTGTTTTAAAAATAATACAATATTTTAGCTGTACGCTTTTTTCACAATGTTTTAAAGTTCTGAACAGTAATGGTTGTTTTATTTCACCGTTTTATTAAAAACCCTAATATTTATGTAAGTTGAAACAAAGATTTCATTATAAGTTTCCCTTAAAGTCCCACACACCATGAAATTAATGATTATATAATCATAGAAAATTTTTTGATATAAATAAAACGATAACATATTTTATTTCCCCAAACTGCTACAGTAAGGTCACATTACCGGAAAAGTTTATTTTCCTAGACCCCCCTATAAACAAAAAGAAATTCTTACAAATTGGGCGCTATGCCAGTGACGTCATTAACGTATCGGGTCAATAAATCATGTCGGGATCATACATACTAAACGCACGCACAACTGTTTCGGAAATCAGTTTCGTAGATCTTTCATCTTCAACCTAAAAATAAGTGAAAGTACAATACCAGCCTCCGAGTCCAAAATATGGCAATGAGATCGAGAATTGGGATATCATCGTCGGGAATTACCAGGGATAGCGAAGAGCTATCAGGGTATTTCCCGTAGAGGAATACCTCCGGGAGGACAACGAAGTGATACGTACCGTGCGGCCCTTTTATGGCAAAGGCTGTAACTTTGAGTACGCCCTTTTGCCTTGAACGGGCCACCCTGCAAAAACCAATTCATTATGGAATACTTTTGCTTTTTAAATGTTGAGGCCAAGTAATCTACAAATATTTTTACAAAAGATGTACCTAATGCATTGTTTTTGGCCAGGACACCCCGTTCAAGGCAAAAGGTGTACCTCGAGTTACGCCCTTTTTGCCATAAAATGGCCCGGGGATACCGTGGGTGATGCATCCCAGCGTAAGTTGCACGCATTTTGAACAGTTTGTTGAAAAAGACTCCCAACATAATTTTTATTGAGAGGTAAATTAATTGATCGGTATTCAATCTTAATAAGTACATATTCCAATTGTTATTTGTGCGAGATTAGAACTTTTTATGACTTGTATTAAGCGAGCAAATGGAAATTTAATGACAGCATGAGCGAATCCAAGATGTCCGCTACACGTAATTCTAGGCATGGAACAACCAATTCTTTCGTTGATTGAACCGCACTGCTTGTTTTTTAGGGACTGTCTGTGTTGTCTGAGACTAGAATACCCTTTTGGTATTCTATCTCAGGTTTGGGGCTGAATCGCTTCCCGCTGATTGATGTAGGGGGGAATGAGCTTACTTGTCAAAAACCTGAACTGTCACCGCATCCTGTAAATTTTTCCGGGATCATTTTGACCAAATATAATCAGATTTACGTAAGTTTAACCTTATGTCTCAGTTTTATCATTTGATGATTTAAATAATGCTTCATTTTCTGTCCTCCTCGGACGTTTTTTGCACTCAGAGGATACTGTTGTAGCATACATACCAGGTACGTTTTTAGCATTTAGGTCTTTTAACAATACAAAATGTATTTTTCTAACCTCACGCCCTCAAAAATACGACTCAATTATGTGTGTACCCTACCCTCTGCCTGTCACGATTCACGCCATTTGTTCTGCACAACAGACAATACACCGTACGTAGCTCCCGTATCTTTTGGCGTGGTCTTACCGTCTAACTTGTGTTTTTTTTCTCAGTCCCTTGGGGGTTTTTTAAAAAAGTGTTATAAATTCCAAGCTTTTCCAACCATATCATTTTATTTAACCCAATCTTGGCCATGAATGATGTGCAGAAATATTCTTGAAATGAAGTATTAGCACAAACACTGAAGCCATTTAATAAGGGTAATCCCCACACTGGGGTTGTTTTCATGTTATCACACTCATGCCAGCGCTTCTACGGCCCGTTTAACCAAATTATACGTACAATTGCCGTTTCAATCTATGATACACATACAGCCTCCAACAATATCATGTAGTCAGTTTTCTCGGAACCTCGTTTCTTCTTTCCCCCGTTTTATGATGTATATATGAATTTTGCTAAGGTCTAAAATGTGTACAATGAGAGACTTATAAACAAGCGGGTTCTCGAACCACAATCTCGCGGCTTTCGCGTATAGCTGTTAAGACCAAGAGCAGCACACACAAATTTACAATGTACAAGTAGAATGGTCCCAAAGAAGTTGTGCAGCAGATACAGTGGAGGATTGCAAGATATACCATCCCCTCCCCACCCCCCCCGCCAATCCCCTCAACACCCCACCCTATGCAACATTCTACCACCCCACCCCCCACCCCACACCCATCCCCACACCCCACCCCCTCCCAACATCCCGCATACCCCACTCCCCTCCCCTCCCCACCCCCCTCCTCCCAAACACCCCAAAACACCACACAACCCCCTCCCCAACACCCCCAACACCCCTCAAACACCCCACCCCCCCCTCACCAACACACTCCTCAACAACCACATCCCCACCCGTCAACACCCACCCACCCCCCTCCCCCACACCCGCACACCCACTTCGCCCTCCCCAACACCCCCCAAACACCCTGCATGCCTCGTAACACCCCGCCCCATCCTTACGCAACACCCCACCTCAATACCCCACCACCTCCCAACACCCCGCAACAGACCCACCTGCAACACCCACCCCCTCCCCCACCCACCCCTTCCCCAACACCCACCCCCGCCCCAACCACCCAGCCACCTCCCCCCCTCCCCAAACCACCGGCAACACCCCCACACTAGGCCTCAACACCCCACCTCCTCCCAACACCCCAACAAACCCCCCCCAACAACCCCCTCAAACACCCCACCCCTTGCCGACACACCGCACAACCTCCCAACACTACCTCAACCACCCCACCCTGCCCCAACACCCCCATTCCCACCGTCAACACCCCATTCCCTCTCCCGCCGCTAACAACCCCCACCCCCTCCCCAACGCCACCTGCAAACCCCCGACCCCGCCTCCGCCTACCACCAACCTCAACCCCACCCCCTCCCACACCACCTCAACACGCCACAGCCCCACCCCTCCCCCCACCACCGTGCAACATCCCACCCCCTCCCCACCGGCCCTCGCCCCACACCCCCGGCCCCTCCCCAACCCCCGCCACACCTCACCCCTCCCCAACACCGCGCAACAACCCCACCCCCTCCCCAACTCCCGGCAACAACACCCCACCCCCACAACAACTCCCCCAACACCCCACCCCCCTCCCCAACACCACCTCAACAACCCAACCCTCCCAAACACCCACAACACCCCCCCCTCTCCCCCCCAACACACCTAACAAGAAACATCCCAGCGGCCTTCCTCACCCACAACACCCCTCCCCACCACCACCTGCCACACCTCCACCACCCTCCCCAACACCCCCGCCCCTCCCCAACACACCGCAACACCCCCCCCGCTTCCGGCCACCCAACCCGCAAACACCCCACCCGCCTCCCCCCAACAACACAACTGCAACAACACCCCACCCCCTCCCCAAAAATCCGCAACACCCCACCCCCCCCGTCCCAACACCCCCCAACACCCGCCACCCGCCTCCCCAACCCCACCCACACCCCACCCCCCTCCCCAACACCCCCACCCCAACACCCCTCACAAAACCCCCAACACCTCCCGCACACCCCACCCCCTCGCCAACAGCAGCTCCACACCGTCCACCCCTCCCACACCCCAACCACCCCCCCTCCCCATTACCCCACAACACCCCACAAAAACACCCCACCCCTCCGCCCAACACCTTCAACACCTCACCCACCCCCTCCCCAACACATCTCAGATCACCCCCCCCCTCCCCCCCCCTCCCCGAACAACCCCTCCCCAATACAGCCACGCGGTCACCAACCACCCACCAACCCCTCGCCGCAACACCCCTCCCCTCCCCAACACCCGCCCTCACCAAACCCCACCCCCTCCTCAACACACGGAGCAGTGCGGACAGGCGTGTAGTGCCTCAACACCCCACCCGCCCCCGTCCCCCACACCCGTGCAAACAAAACCCCCCTCACCCAGACACCCCCGCAACCACACTACCCCATCCCCCTCCCATACATACACACCACAACACCCGCACGCCCCTGCCCCAACACCCCCCTCAACACCCACCCCCCCACACCCCTTAAAAAAACACCCCACCCCCTCCCCAACAGCCTGCAACCCATCCCAATCCCCTCCCCAACCCCCGCAACACCCCAACCCCTCCCCATCATCACCCTCAACACCGCAACCCCTCCTCCAACACCGGGCCTCCCCAACAACCCCCTTCCCCAACATCCCGCAATACCCCACCCGCCCCCCAATAACCCAGCCCCTCCCCAATACCCAACTTCCCCCCCACGACCCAACTCCCCTCCCATTCCCCGCAACAACCACCGCCCTCCCCAACAACCCCGCAATATCCATCCCCTCCCCCAACATGCCACCCCATCCCCCTCCCCAACACCCCGCATACCCCGTCCCCACCCCCCTCCGCCCGAACCCATGCCCCCTCCCCCCACCCCATCCCCCTCCCCAACCCCCATCCCCCCCCCAACACCCCCTCCCCTCGCCGCGAACACCCCCTGTCCCTCTCCCCAACAACCCCAACCCCCCCCCCCCCCCATCCCCATCACAACACCCCACCCACGACACCCACCACCCTCCCCCCGCACAACACACCACGACCTCACCCACCCATACCCTTTTTACCCTACCCCTCCCCAACACCCCTCCACAACACCCGACCCCCCTTCCTAAACCCCCCCCCTCCAACAGGACCGCCTCTCCTCTCCATGTAACACAGAAAATATCCAATGTACTGTTTCAGCTATACAGCAATTACGCATATTTAATTCAGGTCAATTGTAACACAAATGCCCCTTAATTTTAATTGGCCCACATCACTTTGACCTAATTATGATTCACACAACAGATAAATGCCAGACTAGTCTTTTCATGTATTGAAGAAATTTTTGCCTATCTGATGTACCGGTTCAGCGATACTCAAATTATGGCATATTTTATTAGCTGTTTACCTACCTAAGCCGCTATAGCACTTACTTTCAAATTGGAAAAAAGATCCGCACCATAATAGGCTCTTGTGCAGTGGAGGAATTTTTTTGTATCCGATTAGCCGTGTTCAAAATTATAGCAATTTATGATTTTTGCATATTAATCCTCCATTTGCATCCTTAATTTGGCCCGAATAGGCCCAAAATCTAATCGGGTCCAGAACTCTTCAGCCCGCTTCATTCCACCAATTTACATCAGTATACGCCTTACGGGAACTCCTGAAAACTTGTACACAAGCCTTTTTTTCTTAAGATTCAATTCTGCAAATTCGACACTTAATTAGCATATTTTCCGCCCAATGCCACTTTGACCCATTATGATTCAAACAAAAGATGCATGACATGATTTTTCATATGTAGCGAAGGAACTTTGGCCTATCCGACGTATTGTTTCAGAGATACAGTATTACGCATATTTAATGACTCATTTGCATACCTAACAGCATATATCCCACACTTTCAAATTGCTAACAAGATGCGCACCCTGGTAGGCGTTTCCTGCAGTGAAGGAATTTTTGTGTATCCCGAGGTACCGTTTAAAAATTATCGCAATTACGCTGATTTTGCACGATTTTAATTTAGGCTCTTTGGCAGACTAATTTGCCCGAAAGACCCCGAATCAATTCGAGAACTCTCCCAGCCCGCTCCCTTCCACCCAGTTACATCATTATACCCCTTACGGAACTCCTGAAAACTTTACACAAATTGCTGAAAATTTTCGTAAATTATGCCATTAGATACTTATTAGCATATTTTCCACCGCCCCAATATCTAATCAAGTCGAGAACTCATGTACCCGCTCCTTTCCACCAGTTACACCATCGTACTCCCTTACGGAACTCCAGAATAAATCGTACAAACAGGTGAACACGGACGGCGAGCAGACAAAGACAGCATGACAGACAGACAAACATACAGACCGACTGGAACGGCAGCCGACAGCCAGACATACAGACAGACAGACAGAAAACGTGATGACTAAGTCCTCTGCACCAAGTTTCAGGCAGCAAAATTTGTGATCGTGAATGGATAGTTTGCTATACCATACAGCAGCCAGTGGCCCGGCAGATTGACAATACAATGCGCATGCAAGCTGACTAGTTCATCGGACCCCTCCACCGGTCAATAAACTATAATTCATAATGATAAGCAGAAATCTACAAACATTCATACACATAACATGTTTGTGCCATATTTAAGTGTCCAAAGAATCATGAAGGCACTAAATAACTTTTTCAGAGCTTGTTGGTGTTGCAGGTTTTGCACAATACACCACTCACACACAACCGCCGGGGAGTCAGCTGCCCGTGCACGCGCCCCAGCGGCCCGGGCAGGCCGGCGCGTTGGACGGCGCGGGAGGTCCGGGCGCCAGGGTGGCAACCAAGCTGGACGACGCTCATGGTGCCTACTCAGGGACTGCCCTCGAGGAATCCAGTATGGTCGTAGGCCACAAGGTGCCAAGTCAGAGGCTGGGCACGTCTCAGAGGTCAATACAACCCAAAAAATAGTTAAATCACCCCATATACATATCACCATACCAGCAACAACTTTCTCGTCTTCAGTCTCTTCTTAAGTGGCAAATAACAATTGTTATATACATAAAGAATTGGCGGCATATTGTTATACTCAGATGTACAGTTTTTACATTTTTTGTCACTGGATTAACGTGATCGGTGATGATACCGAAATGACTCATGCTTTCTAATAAGGCAAGTGGGCGTTTTTGGGTGCTGAATACCGGAAAATACTAAAATCTCGACAGTTTTTAATCCCCCCACAGCTTTATACAGAACAGATAAATCGAAACTTTATTCTGTACATTTTCCGAAGGTCACCAGCTTTCTTTTTAGATGTAATCATATTTCATGGTGTGTGACTTTACAAAAATTTAAAATCTGGATTTTTATACACTGACTCACTAAAAATCTTCCACCAAAAATATCCTCATCTGACAGGATTAAGCCGCGGTCACAACAATATGAAATGGATAGTTTGTATTGGAGCAAACCTGTAAAAAAGAGGCTTATTTTTTAGGATTTTTATACCCACCCCACCTTATCTTTAGGAGTTTATAAAACCCACCCCAATGGGAGAGCGGGGCCTAGCGGTTAGGGTGCTTGCCTCTGGCGCAAATTAACCATCAAAATTCCCATGTCTAACCCCGTGGGCGTGGCCACTTGCTGGGATTTAGCAGGTACTCTCAATTCTGATTTGATCTTATCCAGCTAGTGTTAAATACAGAATACCCGCTCTCCTCCACGGAGATCAAATGGATCATGAACATCCCTTCCTTCGGAGGGGTCATTAAGCTGTCGGTCCCGTGTACAGAGAGTCACAAAATGTACATGTACTACAGTCAGTTCGAATAAGAGTAGGGTGTAAACCCCGGACTGTTCCCAATCCACCCCACGCCCCAGACTCAAATAGCGGGCCATGGCAGGAGCGTCCGTATCATGGGTACACACGGCCCCCGGATCAGCAAACTAGCTGAACAAATCCCTGACACCACCACAAGCATTACCAATGACTTTGATACGAGCAAACAAAACCCACCCACCCCAAACCATGGGAGGGGCAATTTTTTTTCAAAAAGGGACCTTTCCAATTTACTAACACCACCCTCCCCAAAGTTGGGGGGGTGCAAATTTGACAAATGTGTACACTTTAAATCAATCCGGGTTAACTTTTTTCACACAAAAAAGCAGAAAATTTCCTACTTTTTGGCCGGTTTAGCACATGTTATACAATAGCATGGTCCTTGTGAGCTTGACCAACATGCTTTTCAAAGTTTGGTAATGCTGGGCAGACAGTCAGCATCCTTGTTCCCAGAAATGTATCTCCTGAAGTCCCAAACTATACCCCCTCTTCTATAACTACTGCATAGTGCATACCATATTAGGGAGAGGACATTCATTTACACGAGGGGTAATAGAATCAAACTTTTTTTTCTGTGAATTGCAATGTTCCCCTTCACTTCTGTTCTGTTCCAAAAATTTCCCCCCCCCTTTGATTTTTTCATGTTCCCTTCTTGCTCACATTTTTTTTCCAGATTTCCCTGCACTTCTCTCACTCTGCCACGGTGCAACTGGCATACACAATGACCCCTCCTTTAACATTCAATGGTACATGCTGATCATGGGTTGGATTATGTCACCAAATGCATTCCTAACGTGCCCTTCCACCATATTTGGGGGAAGGGCAGACAGAGAGTGCAGACAGAGGGTGTTTAAGTCAATCCATCACCGCACAAGTTTTTGAAAAATTTACCTTAATAGGGTCATGTGATCCCATAAATCCTATTCTTAACACATAAAAACCCCGACTTTAATGCTCATTTTAGCCCACAAATCGTGAGTACTTAGGGAATTTTGGCACGATTATGATTTATGAAATGTCTATTGTTCTTAAAGTAACTTTTGTGAACACTTTTTATCCCTAAAAAGTACTGACATGTGTTAGTACAGTACAATATAGGCAAATTGCTAGCATCATCATCATAGGAGATTTCAAAACACCCTCTGACTTGCAGAGTACAGTAACAGCAATTAGATGATTTTCATTCCCACAAGGCATTCACTGACTTGGTTGGTTTCCATCAAGGTTGGACGTCAACTTGGGAAGTCATCATAAGTTCCCTAAGTTTTATCCTGTTGCAGGAATCCAAGCCTGCACGAAACCAGCAATAAGCTGTGTGAAGGAAGCTTTTTCTTTTCTCAGTTGGTTTTGAAAGCCGAACGTTTCCGTCTACTACCATCAAAGCGGAAACCAAATGTGCAATGATAACCCCCACAAAGTATATTCAGGCAGTGTGAGAAAATGCCAGAACCAATCTGAAAATTAAATGATCTACACTGAAGAAAATTGTCAATTTGAACTGAGATTTTAACTTCCTGATTCAAGTTCTTGGTGTATATGAAGTACTTTCAGTTTCAGTAATGTTCCTTACAGTTACAGGAATCATGTACTATTTTCCCTTTCTAGAGTATAAGAGTCACAATCTAGCATTTTCATCTTGGCGAGGATTGGTTAGTGAATTGGCTGTTCTCGCACCCATCTGATCACAAATAGGCAACCGTGAAAAAATCTACATTTTTTGACAAAATTGGGGGCGCTCTTCAAAAAAATGTGCTAATATGCTTTATATTTAAGTGAGTAAGAAGGTAGCATTGGACTTACACTTTTTACTTTCTCTTTTTTCTTTTTGCTATTGTCTACAAGTTTAACCCTAAACCCGCAAGAGCAGCAATGAGATGCAATTACCCGTTCATACGGTCGAATTGATTCTCATTGCTTCTCGCGACTTTAATAACTTCGCCGAAAATGGACTATATTGAACCTCGCGGACGTTTCCCGCAGGAGGTGGGTGAATATTCTCATTGCTCCTCGGGACAGTTTCCCTGCAGGGGATGAATGATTCTCATTGCACCTCGGACCGTTTCCATGCAGGAGGCGAATGATTCTCATTGATTGATCGGCCCCGCTAACCAAACTTTACGCCACTTTTTAAAACCCTAACCCGCCTGAAGCAATGAGAGCAATACCCGTTCAAAACTGGTCGGCATGATTCTCATTGTTCTCTGGATATTTTTAACAACTATTTGTGTACGCGAAAATGACTTCATGCATCTCGGACTGTTTCCCGAGAGTGAATGATTCTATTGCATCTCGGCCAATTTCCCCGCAGAAGGTGTCTTGGTTATCATTGCTTCTCGGCTGTTAACGACTTTACGCCACTTATTCCGGTGAAGGGAAAAACGTCCGAGAGGCAATGAAAGCAAAATTGTTTATCATTGATTCTCGTACGTCAAAAAGTTTAAAAATGATTCTCGTTGATTCTCGGACGATATTCGGGGAAACCCCCGGTGACGTGTTAGGGTTAATGTCTTTTTCAGGTTTGATTAAATTCTATCTCTGTGGGGGTCCATTGGCCAAATTACCATCTAGGCATTTATAAATGATCCTAGCTAGGACAAGCAGCAGCTCAATATTGCATCATGTTGCAACAATCAAACAAAAGACCAAACATTACAGATTGGACCTAGGGCTTTCATGATCCATTGTATGCTTTCCAAAGGAACCAAGGAGAAAGTGGTATTCTGATTTTAAGTCTCTAAAAGTAAATTAAAGTCCATAAATTAAGTAATAATTAAAGTACATATAATTTAAATTTATAATTGGTGTTTGTTCCGATTTATGCCTATCGTGTTCTCTACCCGAATGGAGCATGGTACCTGATCATATGCCCATCAAGTACAGTGGGAAACAAACTTGCATTTTTGATGGTAGAAGCAATAATGCATATTGCAAAACCCTATTCAAACTGTTATTATTGATGGTTAATCATTTAAATGGCTTTCTTGTTTATATCTTGGGAATGCAATGGATTTGGAGGGCTTCAATTTCACGACGACAATGAGAAAAAGAAGGCCTTTCATCCGATATCAAAATCGATACTACTTCCGGGTAAACCAGGGTCCCAAAGACGATCGGAACACACACAAACGCTTTAATTCAGCAAGTAGCTCTACTGGGATTTGAAACAGTCCTGACCCTTTGCTTTCCAGATCTTCTGGTCATCTGGTGAGACCCCCCATCACCCATGCCACCTAGCAACTGGCTCAACACCTGCCGACGCACACGAAAAGGTAAGGAGCAGCGTTCCAACTCAAGAATAACCGCTGTGGCAGCACCCCCACAGGACCACCCACGCCTCACAAAACCCACTGGGCTTCACCTACCATCACATCCCTTTTTTTATACCACAACCAAGCACAACATGCACCCACCACCCAGCCCATACCATCAAAGGCCTTAGAGAAATCCACAAAGACCAGGCATTCCCTACCGGCGAGTCGGAACCCCCATTCTCTGATTTCTGCGTGTTGAAGTTGGAGGCGCTGGACTGATGATTACGCTCGTACATTGGCCATTGAGCTGGTGTCATCTGCCCAGTGTCTGGTCACTGCACTTACGGAGTTTGGCTGCGCAGGGTCGGACTGGGGGAAGGCAAGTGTGGGGGGGGGGGTCATTCTCAGTGAGGAAGTGGGTTGTCCTCCCGTCTTCCGTTGATGTGGCATGGCGGTCAGGGAGGTGGGGGGTTTTTGGTACTGGATCATTCCTGTACGTTGTGTGCTTGATGTCAAGTATGGGTTTGGACGTCAATGGGGACACTGGGATTCCGTCTAAACTAATTCAACTAATTCAGCGTCCAAATCTCTAGTGACTTGCCTCCTACCTACATTTGTGGCTTTCGGAGGCGAGGACCAGATTGCTTCAGACCACCTCCGTTGGCGTTTTCCATGTTCAATTAGAGGAAGCAGATCACTGGCCTACTGTATATGCCAGAAGCACCAGCTTTGGCTTGGATGAGCTGAGGGCAGTTCACCTAATACTATAGGGTCCCACCTGTATTGGTTTAATGGGTTTACAACAATAAATGTGCTGAGGTTGGGCTTCTGTGTACTGTTTTTTATGGGCGAGATTTTAAAAACTATTTTTTTGGTTGGTAGTTGGGGATCATTAGCAAGTGCTCACAGACTTTGCCTGTATAACGTATTACATTGTTAGTATATGAATGTAGAAAGTAGTGAGTTTGATTGGATTTTTCACACTTCAGAGGCTCCATATCGATTACACTTTTTAGGGCCTTTGTAACAGTGGCTCAGAAGGACCTTCCCAATTACCTTTTCGCCACAATTCGTTTTTTCTCTTTTTTTCCCTCCGTGCCCCCGGGAACCTCTCATAGCATAACACTAATCATAGTTCCCACAACAGACGTTACTTGTACATCATCGAGAGCTGCGCATAAGTCTTACTAGTGGGTTCAAATTTACTAATGTATCGTTATGAACGATCAAGAAATTATTCCCGATTGCTAGGCGCTTCTTTGTCACGGCTGTGTGATCCTATTAGTTACAATCTTTTTTTATTACCAAAATTTTCAAAACTGAGGGCAGTATTCAAACTGCCCATAATATGGATATAAAACTGACGTCATCCACTATTAAAAAGATCGATCGCTTATTGGATGATCCGCCGCGTGTTACTTACGCAATAATTAATTATGGGATGCACCGATAGTTTGAGTGAATCACGATATTTTATTAAGGCGATATTTCGATATTGTGGTGAATACCTGAATTATTTCGTGTTCTACTTAGGAACGGACAATTTCTATTACCTGTAATCTTTACCCTTTGTATAAATAACTATACGGACAACAAACAACTGTGTCCTATAGACACTCTTCGCGCCAAAACTGCAAGTTAATTAATTCTTAATTGTTAAAATAGCGTCATGTTTGTAACTTGAGTCTAAGTGGCTATACTTTAATACTATATGCTTGAATTATCCTTGAGTTGTCCCGTATTATTCATTGAGATAGCGTGAAATGACTGCGTAGTTAACACACCAAAGACATGTTAGCTCTGCATACCCTGTGGGCGCCAAATGGGAAGAATTCAGTCTCATGATAAAATGAATAAAACGCTTGAAGACAACAATTTATCAAATTTGGGCTATATTTTTCACTATACAAATGCCTATATCAGATATGATGGTATCGCAGTAATCGGTGAAATGGTCGAACAAATGGACATCAATTTAACGACAAAACTGTTCATCGTGCTTAGATTGTTTTTGGCGGGCCCACATACAATTATGTGAAAATTTCGTCTAAATGAACTAAAATAGGCTACATGCACATCTTTGGGTCAAATTTGGCTATATTTTCACTACTATATGCCTAATATAAGCTATTAGTGGTATCGCAGTACTCGGTGAGATGGCTGAAATGAATCGAATCAATTTAAGACAAATTGTCGTCTGCTTAGATTTTTGGTGCCAAAATATGTGAAATTTAGGATAATGATCTAAAATAGGCTCCAATGTCACAAAATTTAGTCAAATTTGGCTCTATTTTCACTAATAGATGCCTATATAAGCGATGAATGGTATCGGCATAATCGGTGAGATGGCGAACCAACGCAATCAATTGTTAACGACAAAAATGTTGTCTGCTTAGATTTTTGGCGCCAAAATATGTGAATTTGGGATAATGAGCTAAAATAGTCTACAGTGTAACAAAATTTAGTAGTTCAAATTAGCTCTATTTCCTAATATATGCATAATACTCTATGAGTGGTATCCCAGTAATCGGTGAGATGGGCCCGACGAACAAACCAAATCAATTTAAATGACAAAAAGTTCGTTTGTTTAGATTTTTGGGCCCAAAATGTGTGAATTTTGTCTAAATGGAGATAAAAAACTAATAACATGCTACTTGTCAATATTTTTGGTTATATTTTCAATACTAACTGTTATTGCCTAAATTAGCATGACCAGTATTTCGGATTTATCTTTTGGACTGCCCCGTGGTTGTGTTTGAAATTGCTAGCCTTAATTGCTAGGGAATTGTACCTGATTCACCGCATGGTGTAACGAAACCCAGACCCGACTAGACATGCTCCGATCCGGGGAGCTACCGGGTATGTGTGGGCGTTATCGCTCATTGTCACCTCCCGGTTCTGTCGTGGTACTGCTTCAACGCAGGCAACAGAAACCCCGGGTTTTGCTTCAATTTGGATAATTATACTCAGTATGTGTTATGTGAAGGTAGCAGGAGAAGCTCGGTTTCAGTTTTTTTTATAATAAAAAAGCTTAGGGCCAATTTTGTTGTATTTTCGATCAGGCCATTGTGTCTTAACTCGCCAACACCAAAAAGGGTGTGCTGTTACGTTTTTCCCAATTCGACTTGAATGAATATGATGATATCTCAGCCAACACCTCAAGGTATTGTGCTATGCTTTTGGTCTCATTTAAAGCTAAATAATGCACTCTCCCAGCCCTTGTAATGGGGAATACTCTAGCAGTTTTAATGTCATGACAAACCGTGACTAAAAATATTCATTAGGCAGGTGGTGGAGGCTGGGGAAGCGTTAAACACACAAACTCTATGGAAGTTTAAACATTTTCATGGTCTTATCTGTATTTTACTTCTGCTGTACTACATTGGATTATGATGTTCTATTCAGCATCTAAATGTGGTAATATGAATAGGGCCCCATGAATAATTAAAGAATTGACAAAAGATTTTAATTACAGTTTTAAAGTAACGAGTTCACGCAAATTGTGCCTGATCATAATGCCAACAATACTGTGTCAGTGGTCTTGCCTATGTTAAAACTAGTAAACAAAGGCAGTTTATTCCCAAGGACTGTACTGCATGATTCTTGGATATTAAAAGCTTGTTCAGAGAGAGCCCCCTTGTACTCTGACCAATGATGACTACCCGACTACCTAGACATGTGGTCAATGCCCCATGTCTGACATTGTATGAAACCCATCCACGTTATGAAGTTTGGTCCCGGTATCCCCTTACGATGTGTTGTTATTCAGTTGGGGTTTTTTTTTTTTTTTCAAAAGATATTGAAATAGTACCATTTTCAGTAAATTATAAATTCTTAAACGCTTGTGAAAATGTGAGCAATTTCATTGGCTGATGCCCAGGTTCAATTCACAAACAATTGAACCCAGGTTATACGCACTGCGTATTGACGTATTTTTAGGGTTGAAGAGCACTCTGTCATACTATACTGCGTTTTGCTACGTTCGCGCGACCACCTGCAATGTTGCGTCTTGTTGCATATGATTGTTGCGTCAACGGGTTGTTCGAATTGTGTGGTGGTGGCATCTTTCTTGTCTTGTATTAAGCCATAAAGTATCGCGCAAATGGGTTAAAGATGACCTTAAATGTTGAAGCCGTTTAAGAATAAAGGTATGATTTTGGGAACCGGTACTCTTCTTTATACGAATTGAAAACCGGTGACACCAATTATTTTTGCGTGGAAGAACGCGGCTCGGGGCTTCCTGGCCTCGTTTTTGCACTTAAAATAATGGTATCGCTTTGGTTTCAATTCGTCGTAGAGGGTACCGGTTCCCAAAATCATACCTTTATCTCTAATCATACCCGAGTGCATGATAAGGGAGAAATGGAACTTCAATGACTTCTAACTTCTCCAGGTGGTATTGAAATTTTTTTCGCTCAATTTAATAGACAAACTGTTATTAAATGTGTTGCTTTCATGTCTCTTATTTGTGACAATGCATCACCCCACACTTTTATTATATATACATTTTCTAGAAGGGAATTTGATGAGGAATACAAATCGGAGAGAAAATAAGTGTAAGGGCAATGGGGGTGAGATTGCTCTTACAAGAAACAATATTTTTGTGTTCCTTGAAAGTAAATGTTTCAACCCGATAAATGGGCTTCTACTTTCACCCTAATTACCCAACTTTTTTTTTAGAATTTGCAATATTTGAAATTCCTCATGAATTTGCCATTTTAAAATGTATATGTTTTGTATAGGTAGGGTGAATATTTCTGATGTTAATGCTAACTTGAAGCGCGATAGATGCGATGTTTCTTAGGAATCACGCAAGGTACGCTATGGGTGGCGATAAAGAACCACCTGGCCTCATGTAAAACAGTCTGTTCTACTGCTTTCGTGAGCAACTCGCTTCGCTGAGTAAGGCGGCTGTGAAACAAATATCACCCAGATGTTCAGAGGTTTTCATTTCTTTGTCAAAAAACAATTGATAACTAATAATCAGGCAGTCCCTAGTTTGCATGAAAAATAAGCAAATTTCAACAATGAGGGTGTGATTTTGCAAATAATAAAACTACCTTTCAAACAGCAGTGGTTGTGTAAACAGTATTTTAACTATTTCTCATCATCTTCAGAATTTCTTTGAAACCAGCCAGAAGCTAGTTACCGTAGGGCATTAGAGCGTACGATTGAGCGAATAGGAATTGGGTGCAATGTCCGCTAGCAGCATGATTAGAACAGTGGCGCGTAATATGAGACTATTACAAGAGTTACGTCACCAGCCTGGCATCAGCTGTGTTTACAAAACAACTTCAATCGTACTTTCGTAATACTTTCGGCACATTAGTCCATACTTCTAAAGACCAATTTCTAGTATTACAATCAGTAAATATATCCACCACCAGCCTTTTTTCTTATTTGTAGTTCTGTTTGTTGGGTCATTTGGTAAGACCTTGATAAAAAAACTATCAGAATAGGTGGTAACTTGGGTGGGTAACCGGGGACGGTAACTGGAGTCTAGAAAGTTGAGACCGAGTCTAGGCAATAATGTATGATTTTGTATCATCACATTTCTAGGCGATTGGGCTAGGAAGAGGGCTAGGATACGGACTTGCATTTTTATTTTCAAAAAAGTTTTGCCTTGGCCAATTTCAATTCTGTGCAGTGCTTAACAGTAAGTTTGTGTAACGTTTGGTGACCGTGTCCCCTCTAGCGTGGCGGTGTTGATACACTTGAACCGGATTTTTACCCTTCCCGGCGACAAAGAAAGTAATGGGAGTCAACAACGCATTTGCCAGTCAATAATATGGTTCGCACGCAAAGGATTATGGGGGGCGGGCTTCCGAGCTGCTGTTGGCCTTGGTCAACAGAACAATAAATCAGAGTTCAACCGTCATATGTCCATCAGTTTTATTTTTCTTAACAGATCTGTGAACAAATTAACTCCATGGCAAAGCAAAAAGGGTGTTTTGGGACCAATTACAATGCATTCCACTGTACCCATCTGTACCTGTACTACACATGTCAGTACTTAAGGGATAAAAGTGTTCAAGAAATCTAAGGACCGCCCAACATTTCATAATCATGAGACAAATACTACTGGTGCTTTGTGGGCTACAGTGTGTGTTTTTTTTTTGGGGGGGGGGATGTGTTATTGGATGTTTTGTGGGATACCTGACTCATTTAATTGAAATTTCCTAAACTGGTGCATTTTGGGGATGGACTCTGAATACACACCCTCCTGATGGCCAGTGAATAGGGAGAGCACTTGTCTGTTTACATATTAAGTGGTGCACAACAGAACATCAATTTGACCTAACTAACTGTATAGACAGCGATGCACTTAATTTTCAGCAAATTTGGGTGGTAAGCAGTTGTTTTGAACAAATTCACCATTACTGATTTCCAGATACCAACACAGATCTTTTTTCACTGCCAGATTTCTCAGGCAAGATCAGTTACACAAACCTTAGCATGATGTGCATCAACCCGTAAGCACAATACTTTTTTTACAACATCACCGATTTGTAATTGGTCGGGAAGCGTGCGCCTATACCACAAATTAATTTGCATATACAATTACGTGTGTACGGCTTGCCAGAGAAATTCCGGGCAGCAACGTAGTACTGAAAGTACGAGGGGTGATTGATGTTCTAAGCCTAGGTAGAAAGGGGATATGCTACAAGTTCACATTTTACAAAAACAACCAAGTACACCGTCTATAGTTTTTCATGCCTCAAATGAAAATTCCAGAAGTTTCATGTTATACTGTTCTAAGTTTTTTAACTGCAGGTAATCAACCATTGAAATTTTGCCGGACCAATTGAAGCAAGTTAACCGAGAAAATTTAAAAATTGAGGAGTTCCTATTCATCTTTGGAAAGATAGTTCAGAACGGTGCCAAAGTTCGGGTGAATAGGCATGTATGTGGCTACCAGATTGAAGCCACACTGATGGATTGGGGGGGGGGGGGGGGGGGGGCAGGCAATGCTCCATATACTTATGGACTGCGGGCGTTTTCATGATCATGAGATGGAGGAGCACCCCCGATGTCAGCTTTTCTCTCTCCTCAACTTTCTAATTTGTCTCGCGTATTGTTGCAATAGTCCGCAAACTCTTAATGTTTGTATACCTGCAAGTTAAAAATTAGAACAGATATACACAGGACACTCGGAATTTTCATTGAAGAATAAACTTAGAATGGTGTAAATTTGCACTTTTGGTAGCATATCTCTTCTACCTTAGCTTAGACCTTATCAATCACCCTCGTACTTGCCATTCCACTTTTTAAGTAAGGCTGGTGCATTTTTCTACTATTCCCTCATACCGTTCACTATTTGTGGAAGATTGACAATGTCATAGTTGACAACCAAATTCCATCAGTTCATTTAAAGATTTCACAAACCAAAGAATGAATCTGGATTAAAATGCAGCGTTGACATACCAATGTACACATGGTATACAAAGGACATGTTTATGCCTGAATTTATGCCATTGTTCCATCAATACTTTACTTCATTGTACGAAATCCCATGGTATAGAAAAGCAGTGTCATCTTAAACCATCAGCTACACAACCTGTTCCTAGCACCATATGTCACAGAGATCTTAGGTTTTCAAAAAGAAAGATCAACGTATTCACTCACCCTGCCCAGATGATAGATTTTTCCTTCGTTCCTCCTCTTGACCCGCATCAAGACGTCGTCTGGCAGCTGGTCGTGCCCATACGCAATCTTTGCGAGGTCATCCAGCTTTTAACAAAGTCAAAGTGGGTCGAGCCGTGAACCTGAGTTCTCATGGAACGGTTGAAGAACTTCCTGCAAAGTTTTGTGTTGCCTCCTGGAGAAGCTCCTCCAGCCAATGCAGGTTTTCATCTCAACTCATGGTCACAGCCTGCCAGAAACAAAATTTGGTAGTCAAGTAGAAAGCCTATCTTAAATTCTTAAAATATTCCTGAACTAAATAATGCATTTTCTGAGAGCAACCTGTGTGATATTTAAAACTTGAAAGAGATTATTTTTTTTAGGGGAAGTTTTATTAAATATTTCTATTGATTAACAAGTTTGAACACTTTATTAAGTAAAGCAGGATTTTGAATTATGGTAAATTAAACCATCCTTACCTCAATGAGATTTGAATCTTCAAGCATCTTTAATTTTGTTTTTGTTTTAATCATCTCTCCCAAGTTTTCTAATGGACTGCACAACCTAGCTTCAGGAATTCAAATTACAAACACCATCAAGATTAAATTCCAAAGTTCAATCAAAACACACCAGTGATTGCAACACCATATACACTGACTTGTTAAATGGTCTGTAAGACCTAATTATCCAAACACTGACGATACTTATTCACACTTCTGCAATCCTCAGAACAGTTAAGCTGCCTGATTGCAACCAGCTGGTAACAACAATACAACGCATACATGCAGGCCACTCATTCAAGCATGTTCCAATGGTCCGAGTTAACCAGCAGAAGCCAACATCGGTCGTTACCATAAGGAGAAGGGGCCCTGCCAATCTCATATTAAATGTGTTATGAACAGTGCATAAATTTATTTCGTGATGACACTTGTCATAGATGGCACTGCTTATCAAAATTCAATATGATGATATAGGTTACTGGCATTGGGGCTAATCAGATCAGGAGTCTCCAAAACACCTCATAGTGCCTATCTACTCTGTATTTGAATGGGAAAAATGAAAAAAACCCTTACCATTTTCTGATTAGCCCGGGTGTGTTGAGTTTTGGTGGAAAATCCTGAATGTGGTACCCTGAAAACACGCGTAAAATTGGCCTAACACACTAAGAATCAGGCTGAAATTAATAGAGTTGGCTGGAATTTTGGGGGAAAAAAAATCCTGATATCAGCAAAAAATCTTGAATAATCACGTTTATCACACCCTGTTGCACGTTGAATCTACCAAAGCAACACTAATTTTGTTCACCAAACGTTAGGCGACTGTCTTTTATAAAAAAGGAGGCATGGAGGTGACAAAGAACGCTCCTGGAACTTTAAAGGGGAGCCTCAAAGGAGCAACAAAAAAAAATGTCAAAGGGATCTAAAGAAATATTTACCCTACATGCCTGTTTCCTTGCAAGAAGACTAAATTGCAATCATGTGCCAATGCCATTTTAAGACAAGATCCTAAAAAATGGTCAAAAATACATTACAGACAGACTATGGATCAGATTCTAATGGGAGCTTCAATCACTCTCCTGTGCGATTACGAGAGCATTGCTCTGCACGCCTTAAAAGGCAGTCCCTGAAACGGATTGTATACTTAACAATTGGGATTGAAATCATAGCTATTTTCAGTATCGCAGGTCCCAACATAGCTGTCTGCGTTTGCTCTGTTAGCACACCTTTGGTTCAAATTGTACTGCTGGGTTTTATGTTTTTCAAGAATTTTTCCCGTTAACTCTGAAAATTTCTTATGAGAGGAGGTTGCTTTTCCCTATATCAGGGCATTTATGAGTTATTTGAAATATATACAAGTGACCAATCAAGTATGCTTTATTCGAGACTGACCGTACAAGTAACGGTTGCCCAATATTATTGTGTGTCACTTGTACTCGTCAAAGTTGGCGTAATTGGTAGGATCACCAGATTATACTCACCAACATTGTGAAGTTATTCTATTTTATACATGTATACTTACCGACGATCCAACGAGTGTTTTTGTGCTCAAAAAAGCCTTGATACAACCCCGAATATCCACTTAAAACTTTCGTGCGCCCATTCCCTAGCAGCGTCCCATGCGAGCCATCGATACGCCCAACCTTGACGTCACTGACCTTTGCTCTTTTTTGTACATTCCCGCAAGGCTCCACTTGCGGGGAGGGGCCTGGATTAGGGTTAGTAGTTGATCATTCGTAAGTATACATGTTAAAATAGATACCTTCACAATTTTGGTGAATTATCTTCTATTTCATCCATTATTATACATTAGCGAAATGCCTCCACTAGTGCATGACTGCCACACTAGTCACTAGGTGGAGGAAGTGGAGGCCGGTAGTCTAAGTTGTAGCGGGGTTTCTCTCCATGTGAAGTTTTTAATGGAAGCTAATACTTTTGGCCCGGCATCTACTTGCCTATACATCAGCACATCGGTATCACGACTAAAGGTTATATAAAACCGGCACCTCTCCTCCCCTTATGAGCATGTTGATAAAGATGCATGGCATCCCTCCTCTTACTCTGACTGCTTTGGCTGACAGGATGGTGTTTGGCCCGATTTTTTGATTACTTGTAAGGCCGCCTTTCATTAATATTCTGAAACGTTGTAGGCGTCCTCCATCCTGCTGCTTCCATTATAACAGATATGTTCACCTCCTAAGTGAAAAGCTCAAGATGTTGCCTGACTTCTATTTCATGAGCATGCGGGTTAAAGGCTATGTTACTGTCCCATGGTGACGAGGCTTTCAAACTTTCAAAGCATAAGAGATGAGGGAAGTGACCCAGCGTGAAATGTTAGCTTTGTTGGCAAGGGTTGTAAAGCTTAAAATGAAAGGCTGTAGTTTGTGGATGAAGACATGGTCAGATATGAGGAATCCATAGATTTCCTAAGAAGGCAGTAAGGTGGAAATATTGTCGAGAGCTCTACTGGACACCAGCGTTTTACCTCCAGGTATCAGTAGTAATTCTGGGAGCTCTGGAAGAACTAATCTATGTTGCATAATCGTAATTGAGTGTCTGTGTTTTTGCCATTGAAACCAGCACGAGAGTAGGTGACATAGAGAGAATCTGAGAATCTCATATACTTCTTGACTCTAGATAACGCATGAATTTCTGAACTCCGTCTGGTGATGCGCCATCGTCGAGATGCTGTCTTTTAGTCAAATCGGAAAGTTGCTGCCTTTGTCCAATTGTTCAAACGGTTCGTCGGTGACGTACTGAAGGACGTAACTGTTTATACACCCGTAATTTTAGTAGCTATACTGTACCAAATTTATAGATTCGTTTTGCGACTTGTACGGTGGAAATCACCTTCGGCTTACAACACTCACTCACTGAAAATGCAAAACACGTTCAGTCATCCGATTTTGGTTCATGAAGAAAGCTGAGCCCGACCAGATGATCACCAGTTGCCAACCGAATAATCGATATTACAGTGGGGTAAAAATTTGGCGCATTGATTCGACACAGCTGTGGGGAGTGATGGTAAGGCAGAATTCGGATCAACCTTGTGTTTTTTGCATCCGACGTTGAAGCGTCGAAGTCTACAATAGAAAAATAGGGAGGTGTTGGCTTCCTTCTGTGCTCCCCGGTGCTCCCACCGCCAGGGAGGCAGCTTCTTCTTCTGAAAAACCTTAGCGTTGAAGGCGAGCTTGAGAGAGATGCCCAACAGACAAGTGTAGAGATTTTAGCCTTTGGAGCGACACTCTTTTGTTTCTTTTCTTCCGTCCACTACAATTTTGCCTAAAGTAAGGAATCAGTCTTGATGGTTTCAACAAGCGACCAGTCTTAAAAACCAGACCTGACGTGTCCAAATGGGGCTAACAAGCAGTACCTTACTTGACCATGATTGCTGTAACTTTTGTTTAGTACCTTCGCCAAAATTGTTAACGGTGGAAAGGCGTATGCATCGGGTTCTCCCAACTTATTGAAAAACAGTCTCACACCCAGGCTTTCTCGCCGCATAGTCCCACGTGCAAAATGTTGGGAGCTGGTAATACTGTTGTATGCCCACAGATCTACAATGGGCCTGTAAAGTCTTAGAAAAATATGCTGGCATAACGGCTGTTGAAAACCACTCCACAGTTGAATACCGATAATCTATCATTTGGGCTGATTTTCCTTTGGAAAAACTGTCCTCTAGACAGTTAATAACTCTCAGTTAGAGATGTTTCCGCCTTGAGGGTAGATGAATGATATAGGCACCAAGTGAGGAGGCGGATGGTTGCAGTGTACATGGAGGATACTCTGTTCCCTCCTTGTGTTTAATATAGGCAACTAAAGTGGATTTGTCTGAACTGATTTTCACTGACTTCCCTAGAAACCATCTGTTGAATCGCTTTTGAAGAGCGTGTTAGAAAGACCTCTAGCAACTCTAGTATATTAATTGGGAGAGTCCTTTATTACTTCGACCATACTCCCTTATTTTGTGGGATTCTCATGCATGTTTCCCAACCTATCTTCGAAGCATCCTACGTGGTAATAATATTCGATGAAGGTAATCTCGTGGAACCGTCCTTTCCACCATAATAATTCTTGAGTTTGCATTATCATCGTAGTGCTACGCTCTACAACACGATCTTTGGCTTTAAGGGAACTAGAACGGTGTAGATCGTGACTTTAGTCTCTGTAGTATCCCGAAGGTTAAACTGGAGCAGTAGCCACCACACAACTTGCAGAAGGGTAGAAGGGCTACTAAGCTTGCCAGCATTCCTTTTGCAACGGAGCCATAGATGAGCATGAGATAAATTTATCTTCATAATGAGAAAGATACTATCCCAGAGTTTTGTGATTCTCTCTTCTGTAGGAAAAACTTTGATTTCCTTCAAGTCCAGAATTTATAAAAGCTCCGACTTCTGACTTGAGATGATATTAGATTTCTTTGGTTTAATCCAGAACCAGCTCTTTCACACATTCACCGATCTCATAACCAAAGTAAACTGACTTCTCCGACTCGATAGCTTGAAGCTACAAACATCAATCATCGAGATAGATAATCTTGTGGATACCCTCCTTCTCAGATGTTCTGCCACTGTCTTCACTAGTCTTGTAAAGGTAAGGAAAGCAGTAGAAAGTCCGAATGGTAGAGCTCAAGGTAAACTGGTTGTCTAAACTGAAGCGAAGCCACCTTTGATGAAGAAAAACTGGAACGTAAAGTTCGGCGTCTTAAAGTCCCATGGTCGCACCCAACCAGCCCTTCTTCAACTCTTTGACGACACGAAAGAGCAACCATTCTGAAAAAATATCGGACGAATAAATCGGTTCAGAGGAGGGCGTAGATTTTTTTGAACAGTCTTAGGTGTCCTGTTTTTTCTATTGGAAAATAACATTTTCCTACAATTCCTTCACATACGTTTTTTTGAAAAAATAGAGCCTTAAATGTCTCTTCTGGCATTGGCGTAGAGCAAAAAACTAACTCCACAGTGGAAAACTGGCAAATGGTAATCTAACCTGAAGTTGTTTGAAGACCCCATAGATCCGAGGTTATCGACCGGCACGCCGCGAGAATAACTTCATATGCCCTCCGCTGCGTCATAAGGTAGGTATGAATCAATTGTTAATCTTCTCCGACTCGCGCCACATCTGGCGCCTCTATGTTCGTAGTAGGAAGATAACGTTCTTCTTTACTGTCTAGAGCCTTATATGAGATAGAGTCGAAGCCCGACTTCCGGAAGGAACCTCTGCTCCTTCTGAAGGCATGAAAATAACTATGTCATGCAGAATGGTGCAGATAATCAAACCTATTGTGCATTTGGGTGAAAAGTTACCAAATTTTGGCACAGAGGTGCACTTGATATGCGGGCGAAAAACAAAAATCTGGTCGGTAGGGGGGGTGTGCCAAATTCGTGGTTTCCTTCCAAAATGGTCCGCAAATTCAAAACTGGCCGCCACTGTTAAAATGTCATGTTTTTTTATTTTACGTGCTTTCCTATGTGTATTATTGATACTACTCAATTTTGGTGTTTTGTGTCCATTTTAGGAAGAAATAACCCTGACCATTGACACTGACACTCCACTGGTATTCCATTGGTTTTACATTAGAAAATTGATCCAATCATGAAATCCAAAGTGCGGCTTTAAAAAAAAATTTGAAGCGTATCATTTGAATTATCAAGATGATGTTTTTCTTGATCTTGTTATGATTCCATAAGGTTTGGTATTGAACAATGTGCATTAAGATCGAATTCACATCACCTTAAGAATACAACCATATAAGACTTGAATCCAAATGGCGGCGAAATCCAAAATGGCGGCTAATTTTTGCTCACTTAAGCTATCCTTGATTTCAAGAAATTAATGTTGGTCTTAATCTTGATATGACTCCCTCAAGGAAGAATTCACATCAACTTGGGAAACCAATTAAGGTCCTGTTGTTAATGGCTTCTTTCCATTATAATTTGGCCAAGAATGGCTGCCACCTCGAATTTCCTAACTAGTTTAGAAGTGTCACTTACTGGCTGTATGATTCCCGTGCTACTCGAATATGTTTTTCCCATTAAAAATCACATAACCCTATTTGATTTGGTATTGTTGGTTCTGTGTTTATACAACATCCTGTAAAAATGTACATCCAGTGGTGGGAGAATGTTCGCATTCATTGCCCCAGCAATCGGTCAAAAAATCACAGGGCACAGAACACTGTTAACAATGAAAAGCTTTATTTCCTTCCTCGTGCTCTAAGCCAATGAATCCTTTATACTGGCAACTTCTGTATAACGTCTACGGCAAATTTTAAAAGGTGGATTGGCCAAGTGCCGGGGGGGGACGACCCAAAAGATGCTTTTTGAAGCGTCGGGGGGTGTCAGTAAGTGACTGGGGGATGTGGGGGGTGTGGTGTCAGGCCTTATGTGTAGTTTAAAGTCTTACTAAATACTTCCATGAAAATCCTTGCTGCCATCCGGGAATCACATCGACAGTTTTTGAAGTGCTCTTGTGTGCAACAACCCGTTGTAGAAGCAACCTCAACTCTGCGACAACAGGATCGAAGGACTCACCATTGAGCTCCGGCTCTGTCATAGTTATATCAGTCTACAACCTCCATCAGTAATTTCAAGCACCCTCAATTTCATTTCGGGAATTCCATTCCACCACCGTCGGCGTTCTTAAGGGGTGGTTTGTCAGGATGGGTTGGCAACAGGCCATAGTACCGGGGGGCTGTAGTTTGGGCTACAATGAAGCAATAAAGACGGACAAGCTGTGGAAGAAGTGTGTGTGTTAGAAGACATCAAACATCTACATCACCCTTCATCCGACCCCTAGCATGCCCTAACAAAGCATTTTATGTGCCCATTGGAAGAGATGTTACAATCCATATCTATATAGCTATTTTCGGCAAAAAAAAAAACACCTGTGCATCAAGATTGTTGTTCTGAATCCTGTTCAACTAACTCTCAGTCAATGTTGCAGTAAGACCAAAAAAATGGCCTTTTAAGCGGCACTTTTACTACAAAAAACCGACTGGTAAGGATACACTGATGACCTTGATCAGAAAACGTGAAGAAGGTTGCTCCAAACTCGTAATATGACAAATGTCCCAACTAGTGAATAAGACTGCCCAGAGATTCATACCAAGGAGGCCTGTATGACGGAATAACTTCCAGGCCTTGTCCAAGAATGTTTTTGCTAAGGATATCAAGGGTTTGAACCGGATCCTTTCTAGTCAGCCTCTCGACATCAACGGATGGGAAAGGGTGTTCACTTTATGTTTGAAGTAATTTCAACACCATAAAATTAGCTTTTTTAAAAAAAAAAAAAAAAAAAACCTTTTTTGAAAAAATGTGCCCAAAAGAAGTGCTTTTTCCGGGGGATGCTCCCATTTTGGGGGTCGAAAATTATTTTTTTCATTAATGGTGTGGCCAATTATTGTAATTTGGTGTGCATTTATATGTTTTCAGCATGACAAATCGATTGCAATCATTTCAAATCCCAGAAATGGCTTGCCCGTATGCCAGAAAATATCAAATGTCCGCCCAAAATTACACTTTCTAACTAAATGAGAATATGACACTTTGTATAGCAGTTCTAGTGATTTTAGTGTCCAATTTTAGATGTGTTGGGGTACAAAAGAAGTACATTTTGTTTTTGTCGTTTTCGAAAATTCAAAATGCCGTAAATACAGAAAATCCAAATGCTGCCATGTGACGCATTATTTGGCCAAAGTACATAGTTATGGCATAAGACACACCCAATCTTTTGAACTTAAAGTGTAATGTTTTCTATCTCTCCAGATACTTCTTGACATATCCAGCAAATTACAAAAGTTTTTTTTTTTTTTTTTTTTTTTTAATTTTATATTTAATCACTAAAATGGCAAAATGTCACTGTTTTTTGACCAAATGATCATTTCACAACACGGGTCATTTGATGTCAATTGATTAAGCTTGCCCTCTCCAGTTTAGCCCATAGATAGTTTTTGACGCCCTCAGTACAGTGTCCTTTCTTGCGCCGAGTACTAGCCTCCCCGTGACGAACACTCACATTATGCAATGCATATGGGTGTAAGGCTAGAAACACTAATCCAACCTCGGGCATTCAGTGACATAGGAACCGTGAAAACAATGGGGTCTTGTGGTGAGAGACATCCGAATTGCCCCAAAAGTGGTTTTCGGGGTGACAATTTTGCTAATCTTCCCAAATTTGCGTCTTTGGGTAAAGTTTTGCAAAATTTTCTGAAAAATAGAGGTCTTTGGGCAAAATATTTTCAAATTCCCCCCCCCCCCCTTAAAAAAAAAATTGGGGTCTTTCGGTGGAGTGGTAAGATTGCCAAAATGGGGCTTGGTGACCTTTTTGTTTATAATGGGGTCCTTGAAGCGACAACGAGCTGGAAATGTGGGTCTTAAGAACCTTACATAGGCCTACGCGTCCACTCCAAAGTGGAGTGTGCCCCCCCCCCCCCGTGTTTGTCCTACTGATACTAACATGTCCATGTTATATATTCAGCACATTAAATGATTGCACGGGATTGGTATTTCTTGTTCCTAGATTAAAAAAAAAATTATTTTTTTTAAAAAAATTATTAAAGTGAAAAAGCCAAACATATTGTTTCTCAATATCATGAACAGTTAAAGCCTAAGGTTCATTTTGTGATCCTCAGCCTCGCCCCCCCACGACTTTGCTAAAAAAGTTGAGATTTCATATCACCTGAACCGTTGGCCTAAGTATAAGTGGGTGCCTAATCATATGTTGCAATTTCAATCTACTTGAAAGAAAAATTGCAATTTTTGGGTTTTTTTCTGTCCGAAATTACAACAACACAGCTAGGGCAGCGTGATACAATCATTTCTCATAACATCAAACGAAGCTGTGCCAGAATCAACGGAAATTTATTAATAATCTTCTCTCTGTCGATATCCAAACAAGCAAAATTACATTTAGCAAGGTTTATCCTGCATATAGCACTATAACGATCAAAAAGATTGCGGAAAACTGTGTATGAGAGACTTTTGCGTCACATAATTTACTGAATTTTTGGCTAAATTATTTGCATTTGGGATGGAATTTTGAAGTTTCTGGAATAATCTAGCAATATTATATTTTCTGACTTTGTGGCCCCAAACATACAAATAATCAGGGGAGGCGTCAGGTGTGAGAAACAATAGGAGGGGCGAAACATTCATAGGGGGCGAAACAGTACAAAATGAACTCATTTTGGTCTAAAAAATTCCTAATTTTGTGGCAATTTATGCGTAAATAAAACAAACCCCTGTTTTTCCTTTCCTAAATTTTTTAAACTCTCGGGGGGGGGGGTGGGGGGGGGGGGGGGGGGGGGTGGGGGGGGGGGGGGTGGGGGGGGGGGGGGGGGGTCGTGGTGTGGGGGGTGGGGGGTGGGTAGTCAGCCTCCCCTGCCCCCCTCCCTTGCTTTCACCCCCGTAAAAGAGCACCAAAGCCTCCTGCTGAAATAATTTCTATGTTCACTAGTATAATGTACTTACCAACCTGCAACTGCTATCTCACTTCACACAATTCATTTTAAAAAAAAGTTCCCACTGTCGTCCAAAGACCCAATTTTTGTTGAAAAATTTCCCTCAAAGACCTCCTATTTTTATGAGCAAATGTTTGTATTACGCTGAACCCATAGGCGCTGTGCTGTTATTTCTGTCCGTTGATGGACAGAAATACAAAATTGCAACTTTCTTCCAGAGTAGAATGGAATTTGATTAGGCACATACACTATAACTTAGGCCAACTTTCAAGGTTATATAAAAATCTCAACTTTTTAGGTAGTCGGGTAACCGACTGTTGGCCTAGTGGTTAGAGCGTTGCCTCACAGTCGGGAGGTCGAGGGTTCGAATCGCGGCCGGGTCATACCAAATACTTTGGTACCTATCCTTCTTGTCAGAGACGCCTCCGGCAATTTAGATTGGAGTAGGGAGTAAACACTCGGAGCTACCAGAAAACTAACCCCTGTAGCTTCGCTGTTCTTGGCCAACGTTGCATAGGGGTTATGGAAACGGAGATAGGCGCCGAAAAGAATCCTTCTTCGCCATTTTTACGGGGCCAAGAGTCTGAGGATCACAAAATGCCCTTAAGGCTTTAACTTGGTCATTGATATTAGAGAAATATTATGTTTGGCTTATATCCTAATCTATCTAACGACTAACGGAACGGCCGCAGCCGAGATGCTGTTCACCATGTAGCCGCCAAATGTCCCTGTTTGTCAGTAGTTTGGGATGTCGTGGATCCTGCAGGATGTCTCCGAGCAATCACATCAATGTAGTTAAGGGGCGACGACCCCTGTTTTGGCATGTAACTTCCAACAGGTGACGTTCTGAGACTACTTGGCAATCTCAGACGATGACCAGTGACCGCAAACGTGCAACGTCGTTGGGCAACAGAAGATGAAATGGGGGATAATCTCCATATAACCTTGTGCTTGGTCCTTGTGCTCTCACTCCAGGATATGTTTTGTACTCGCATAATAAGCTTGGTGTAGGTGCCATCCAGTCTCTCCTGTAGATCTTTCTTCATGGTCAAGATCTCAGATCCATATAAAAGGATGCTCTCTACACAGACTCTAAAAAGCTTGGTTGAATTGGAGATACCATAGTTGCCATAAGTGGGTGTAGTTTATTGCAGGCATTCCAAGCTTGTCCCTTTGCGTGACAGGAAGTCTTTCTTTTCCTTGCTGTCGCACATAGGACCCTAGATATTTGAAGTCCTTGACTCTTTGAGTTGGCTAACATCTGCTGTGCAGATAGCTTGATGATCATCTTCCTCATTGACACTCATATAGTCGTCTTCTTGGCATTTAGATTTAGCGACTTTGTCTGCAGCGTTCTCAAGTGATGTTAGTAGATCTTGTTGGCAACCACATAAGGAACAGAATACATGCTTTTGTCTCATTTTATGTACTGAAATATATATAAATCATGTTGAATATCGAGGTGACGCGGAGGCTATGTAAGGCTCTAAGACCCACATTTTCAGCAACGTTGTCACCCAAAGACTCCATTTAAAAAAAGGTTCAGCCAAGACCCCTTTTTTGCAAATCTGTACCACTCTTACACTCACAAAGCACCCAATTTTTTGGAAAATTTTTGCCCAAGACCTCTAGTTGTTTTAGAAAAGTTTTGCAAAACTTTCAACCCAAGCGAACCATTTTTTTTGGAAGATTTTTGTAAAGCACATTGTCACCCAAAATGCCTATTTTGTGGCAATTTGAATGTCTCTCAACTCAAAAACAAACAACCCCCATCGTTTGCACATCCTCTGTCTGAGTGCACTGAGTTTGGGATGGAAGCCCCAGCCTTACACCAATATAAATTTCCTGTGAGTGTTCCCCATGCACCAGGAAGCTATAGCACTGCGTCCTCGCCGAAAGACCACTTTATAACTGAGGGGTCAAACTTGGTCTACACCTGGGGGCATACTCCCACGTTGGAGGTGATGCGTATGTAAGGCTTTTTAGACCCACATTTTTTTTTCAGCAGCGTTGTCCGCCCAAAGACCACCCCATTTAAAAAAAGGCTCACACCGCAAAGACCTCATTTTTGGCAAAATCTTAACAACTGTCCAACCTAAAGACCCCCAATTTTTTAGGGAAAATTTTGAAATATTTTTGCCCAAAGACCTCTTTGTTTAAACATTTAGTGCACAATGTGCAAGTAAAATTAAAAAAAACACAACATTTTTTAGGAAGATTTAGCAAAATTGCACCCGAAAACACTTTATTTGGGCAATTAGGATGTCTCTCACCCAGACACCCCTTGTTTTCACGTCCTCTTCACTGAATGCCCGAGTTGGAGTTGCCGAGGCCCTTAACACCATATAATTTCATATGTGAGTGTTCGTTACCGGGAGGCTATGGCACTCACGCACGAAAGACACCTCTACTGAGGGGTCGAACATTATTGGCTACAACTGGAGAGGGCAAGCTTAATCAATTGGCAAAACTGACCCGTGAATGATCATTTGGTAAAAAAGTGACATTTTGGACGCCATTTGAATTTTGAGGTACACGGCAGCCATTTTGGAAATTCAAAAACTTTTGCAATTTGCTGGATATGTCAAGAAGTATCTAGAGAGATAAAAAAACTACACTTAGTTCAACGAGGGTGGTGGTATTAGGCCATAACTATAATTTGGGGCCAAATTAATTGCTTCATTTCATGGCAGCCATTTTGATTTTCTTGTATTGGACGCTATTTTGAATTTTGAAACAAAAAATGTCTTCTTTGTACCCAAACACACCTAAATTGACACTAAAAATAAACGCTAGTACACTATTGCCATATTCCTCATTCTCATTTAGTTTAAAGTGTAATTTGGGGGGCGCCATTTTGAATTTTTCCTTTCTCTGGCATAAGTCAGCCATTTTGGATTTTGAAAATGATTGGAAATCATTTGTCATGGCTTGAAACTATAAATGCTGGCACAAAATTACAATAATTGGTGGGCCACATCATACTGAAAATTAATTTCGAATTTCGTTTCACAGACCCCAAAATGAGAGCCCCCCGGAAAAGCAACTTTTGGGCACATTTTTTTTCAAAAAACGACGGGGCCGGTGGGATTCGTGTTCCCCCCGGAAAATTTGAGTCCTAGAAACCCTTCAAACAGAAAGTGAACACCCTTCCCCATCCGTTTATGTCTGAGGGGCTGACTATTCCATTAAAACATTGCTAAAGTGAGGAAGTGTTAGAGAGGAAAGGATCAAACCAGGCACACCTTAATTGAGTCCACCGATATGACCCATGACAGCAAGAATGAATGGTCTACCATCGGAAAGCTTCGAGTCGAATGTATCCAACAAAATCTCCACATCAGCCAAAAATGTTAACCAACCAAGTTGAAATGTTAACTACTAAAGCGGCACACAAGTTTGATAAAAAACATGTGCGCCTGTCCAGATTCGACCGGCGACCTTCGTATTCTAGCACGTAACTCTAACCAACTGAAGGCTAATCAAGAACTGGTTGGTATAACAGGAGCGATCATATCATCTATAGGTCTAGGGTTCGAAGGTGTCCTCGCTTTCGAGGGGATAGCATCAGAATGGTATATTAACATATACAATTTATAATTGTTTTTAAATTTTAACTACTTAGTTCTGTGCAGGTAGACAGGGATGGATATTTATAATTCTTTCCCTGTAGATAGCCAGCGCACACAAGTGTTGAAAAAAACCCATGTGCGCCTTGCCGGATTCGAACCGGCGACCTCAGTGTTACTAGCACGCTAGGAAAGCGATGACAACCTTTCGAACCTAACACCTATAGATGGGTTACTATCGTCTCCTCTACAACCGTCTTGGATAGCTCAGTTTGGTTGTCGCCGTGTTTCAAAAATCCATGGAAGAAAAAAAAACCCCCAAAAAAACCCAAAATATGTCTTCCATCTAAGCAACCGTGAAGCCAAACGTCAGCTTAAATTAACTGGTCTGGAAGACCCCCCTAAGCACTGATTATTCTCTCTACCTAGGAGTTACCTTGGACCGCACTCTCATCTATACGACCCACATCATGAAAAGGGAAGAAGTAAAGTACATTTTCACTCATAACATCTTGAACAAACCACTGGCACAAGATGGGGTGCTTCACCCACGACCCTATGATCGACGGCACGTGTTCTGTACTACTTATTGCCGAGTATGCTTACCCTGTAATGTTAAGGTCAACACATGCAAAGAAGCTTGATCCAGCTTAAATGCCTCCTGCCGGTTAATTACAGATGTCTTCGCCCAACTTCAACGGACAACTTATAAATCCTAGGCAGGAATTGCTCCACCAAACATCTGTTGGAGTATAGCGAGCTGCAAGAGCGTAGCTGCCAAATAGCTATGGAGTCACCACTATGTCGGACCAAGCCGCTGTTATGTAGTTATAATCTAAGTCACTTGACCATCAACCGCCTAAATCCCAGAAGAGTTTCCTCAAGCAAGCCACCCTTGGAAAGCAGTCTCAAAGAGTTAGAGAGTGTTGCCTTGGGGAAGGAAGACTTGCTATCACCACGTCCCACGAAGGGGTATTGAACCTGATGAAGCATACCCACTTGGAAGCTGACTCCTCATGGGCTGAATGGAGATGTCTCAACAGTTCATGAACCACAATCGATAATCCAAGGGGCCTTGCAGCAGTGGGGCTACATGGAAGCAGATCAGGACACTAATGTAATGGTATAACATGCCAAGAAATGGAAATCTCTTGGTCTGCCCAATGGGTGTTTGGTTGCAACAATGCACAACCATGACCTTGCAGAATTCATTTGTCTCCCAATGTTGGAGCAACAAGCACATACAAGGACCTTGCAGATTCTGTGACAGCCAGACATTGTACCCACAAAACAACTTCTAATTTACATTACCGCCACCTGCAGCATTTTTGACAGGCTTTGAGGCCTCTGGCAGGTTTCCAGAGCAGGACTGTGCAGCTGCATTTTCCCGACCTTCGTCAGCTGGACTTGGGAGCTCTGGAGCTCGCAGCAATGCTTGCCCAAGCAATGTCCTGTCTGATATGTTGCTCTGTTTTTGAGTGTTGACACAGAGCATCTAAGGTTGTGGAATGAACTCATGGATCCTCCCACGAGCATCATCACACTCTCACAGAGATTGTTTCTTGTCTAACATGAGACAATAAATCTTTCAATTGTTGGCATTAGTTTTTTCAGGTATCTACTTAAGGAGGAGTTCTTCCAAGTTTGCAAAAGTTTTTACAACACCAGGAAGATGTTTGCTTGCTTCCCATGTGCGGTTTCTTTCCTTTGTGCAACCGGAGAAGGTGTGAACCAGCAAGCAGAGACAAAGATTCTCTGGTGTCCTAGGTCTTGGGCATAGTATGGTGCTGGTGTGAATCTGCGATTCATTCCCTTACCAAATCTAGCCAGAGTCAATGACAGGTGTGGGAACTGGCTGACAAGGGCTAAGGAAAAATAAAAGCAATCACGCTGTGTCCACAGTACCATCATGACCCCTTTGTATCCGTGAGCACAGGCATTCGCTGCATGAAGTAGAAGCCTGCTTCGTCATGTGTGCATGGAGATAGATTGTTAGATTGTTAGTAGCTGATTATTACGCCATCATCCACTAACATACATCTACCGCTAGCTAGTCTTAAACTATGAAGGATGCATGCATACAATATAGAATGGCGTTTCTACATGTTATCAGAAATAACAAAATGAAGAATGAATAGTAAATTGAATGACTGAAACAATCCAAAAATCTTTGGTAATTTTTAACATAACGCCTCACATGACCACATCCATTTTTCTGGTATTTGGTCCATTGTAAACATAATTCATAACCCGTATTAGAAATACTAACAGTGACATTAGCAGCTCTTTTGAATAATGATAACATTCTTAGAAATTAACACATACACATTGACAGCATATAAAAGTTACCTGGTAGAATGGCAAAGGACCTGTGAGGTACAACTTGACATAGAAAAAATCACAACTTTATCTCTTAAGGGACGTTATCAAATTTATAGTGCAGCCATTTTGACCGGGGCAGCCATATTGTTTATGTTCTTCTTCTTAGCGTGTCCACAAGTCATTCGTAATTGGCTTTGTGGTGTCAGGATTATTATTCCAACTGTGTTAAGCTGATCCTGGGCCCGTGTGTATCACTGATACTGTACGGACGCTCCTAACAAGCCCCACGTTTATTTGAGACTGGGGGCGGATTGGGAACATTCAGGGGTTTACACCCTACTCTTATTCGACACTTGACTGCGATGTACATGTACAGTTGTGACTCTCTGTACACGGTAGTAACCGACGGGCTTAACGTCCCCTCCAAGACGGGATGCTTTCATGATTCTTTTGCCGGCAATTCCAAGTAACCATGGAGGGAGCGGTTATCTTTAATTTAATCAATAGCTCGTATGGTTGATGTATACACAGACAACATGTAAAGGTTTACATACCAAGACACCAATTATGTTTTTAGAATGTTGATTAAATCTTATCATTTTACCATGACACATATAAAATCAATACTACCTTTACATAATCATTTACAGTAGCTGTCATTTTTTAATTTGGGGCAGCCGTTTGGAATATGGCAGCCATTTTGAATATGACAGCCATTTTTGATATCATGTCCATGTAAATGTAAGTTTTTGGATAGTGTTGAGGGCCCAAGTTTTAGAAACTCTTCACGAACACCCCTGGTTTGTGCACACTGTAACTACAAAATAAGCAGCTTTTTTCCCCTGTGAGCGGCAGCCATCTTGAATTTTAAGGGCCCCAATTGTGTGACCGCCATTTTGATAAACACTTTTTTTTTTTTTTTAAAAACAGAAATATTGATTTAAAAAGTTAAACCAAGTCTTATCTGACTATATAATAAAGTTTACAAACCACATATTGCATATATTCATGCCTTTTTATAGGGGGGCGGCCCATTTTGAAAAATGGCGGCCATATTGGAAGGAAATTAATTTGGCCCCTAGACCAGATTTGTTAAACATATCAAAGCTACCCTGTGCCAATTTGGGTACTTTTCACAACCCAAAATCACAATACTTTCATCACCATTTCGTGACTACTAGGTAGCGGAGTCATCTGAAAGCCATAATCGTAAGGTCTGTATCGATAACGGTCTAAATCTTGAAGAACCTCTGGGCTTGTAGACTTGGCAACTTGATCAAGCAGCTAAACCTCGGGCTTCTTCCAGAGAGGCTAAACTAGTCCACTGTCTTCCCAAAAAAGATCTTTACCTCTAGGAGCACAGAGGAGAAAACTTCTTTTGGCTGTAAATACAAACGTCAACTGCATTCCTTCCTTCCCAGAGCCACTCATTGGTAAGCAATCTTAGTAAAAATCTCATAGAAACCCATGATGAAAGATCTCCTCACAGTATAAAGGCAATCTCTCCATGGCTCCACTAGACAGCTCTACATAGGCTCCAATAAAGCAGCATTCAAAGGATGCTAAGAGACCAGGCTACAATCGAAGTTCTCATGCCATCACGGGCAATCTGTTCCAAAGTCGAAGATCAACATCATTGCCCTCATTCCAAAATCATTCTATGGACAGGTTTCGTTATGTTTCTAGAAGAATCGCCTTCGACACCGGCTGGTTGGCATGGTCTTGGCTTGCTGTCGATTACTCATCAGACTACATCATATCCCAGTGATATCCCAGCATTGGTCTTGTACCCATAGGAAGCTGAGAAAGAATTCAAAATCTTCCTCACATGTAGGGAAGACTCAGAATCCATCTAGAAGGGGAGTCTCAAAATACAGAATCAATTTCAACCTTCGAGCACCAAAACGACGCCGTCAAAAAGGACGCAGCAACATAGGGAATATTTCCTGTAGGTCTTCAAAATCTTCGTCAGGAAAGAGTCAGTAACGGACTAAGGAGCTTCCATAAAATTGGAAATGTCTTACAATTTCGTATCCTCCATCAAATCAGATGCCTCTAACCAAGCTATTACCAGTGCGCTCTAAACCTGGAAGTGCTTGACTACATGTGCAATGAGCATAGTAGCATCAGCCGGTAATTGGTTGAGTTAGCCTAAAGAGCTTAACTTGGACTGTATCACTAGGAGCTGATGTCGAGGATGGCTCTTTGTACGATGAATCACTTGAAAGAGTCATGAGAGGAATGATCCCGATCAACATGACAACGTAACAACTTCAGGAATCATTAACACCCTGGTGTGAAACAGACTTCCCTTATTCACGTTTATAGAATTTCTTTAATCTAGACTTGGTCGAAATCATCTCTTCTTTAGGCCTTGAACAAATAATGTCTGAAATTTCATTCTATCTTTATCTGGAGATCATATAAGAGGCAATGTCATCTATACTACAGGAACGTTTCAGTCTTAAGTTGAAAACGTAGAGGAGAAGCCACTGTTTTTTTCTTGTCTACATGATCAGTACTTGGTCTAATAGTCTTATGAGAAGGATCTCCGCTATGTCTTGAACCCTAAGAATCCTAGACGTGAAGAACCCCTACTGAAGGGATCCTCTAGATCTCGTATCCTGGCCTAGGAGAATCTAATGACTATTCTACTATATCTACTACTTGTTTGAGACTTGTAGGCGTAGCAGGAGAAGTCATTCTAAACCTTAGAGCTATCCCTTCCGGAGAACGTCGGCAGTGAAGACTGGAACACCTCTCTGAAGAAGAATTATTCATCATGGTCGAAAACGCACTTTCTCTCAGTAATCGTCGGCTACGGAGCATATCACTGGAAGACTGCGTAGTGACTGCGGCCCACCCTGGAAAGGGACGATGTCTAGAAGATACAGTATGTCCGATCCTATCCTTCCTAGTACCGAGATGAATATACAGAATGGAGAAGAAACTCTTTCTGGAACTACGACGCGGCTATTCGATTTGACTTGAACGTAAGGAGACGGAGAACATGGCCGCTGAGGACGAGGGTGACGACCCGACGGTTGGGCCCTATGGAGAAGTGGTAGTATAATTTGAACTACGATGGCGGCCCACGGTTGAATCCGTGGAAGAACGGTTGAATAATTTCACCACACCCGGAGAACCCCGGAGACGGCCCGAAATTAACTATGTGGACCGGACTGGTGGACCGAAAGCACTGTAGTATTGGAAGAAAGAGGAGAAATTAAATTTCTCTATCCGTCAGACCCTCTGCATTAATCACACTAACTTCCTTCGAAGCCAAGGAGGAAAACCTCCGTCTTCATTGGAAGAATATCTACCTCCGCCATCACCATACAAAGTCTCATTTCCCTCGGAACATAAACCTCATGACCCTTCTTATAACTAACTATCGGTCCTAATCGGCGGCCCCTGCCGCAACATATTGTCACAGCTACTGTACGCATACCCGGCCGTCAGATGTTAAGAGCTGATTATAAAATCTCATCATACCTGAGATTAGCTCTAAAACATCATCACATACGGGCACCAAGCCGCCAGAAAAGCCGCCAGACTTCGAGTGCCATCGGTACCATTATTCATAACCATATCCGCATCAATCAATCGTAACAAGCCGCTGGCTTCATTCACGCCGTTTATCCAACAATAATTGGAAATCAATATCCGAAACTAAGGTATAAATAATAAATAGAATAATACATGGATCCGCCTCAAATGCTAAAGAATAACCGGAAAAGCCTTTGAGAAAGATCGGGATTAAAGCTGTAAAAAACTATAAATATTTATTCTAGATCAGCTAGTCGAGACTCCGTGATTGTGATACCAAAGCTGTTACACGGCATCTGATGTGTGAAAAGAACAACAAAGAAGAAAGCAAGCCGACAGCATCAAAATATTATAGGCTTAACATACTATAATTAATATAATCTAAAACACAATATATTACATGATATAACATATTGTGATAGACAATGTCAAATAACGAAGTCGGACGTGTCGCCAAAAAACCGACACTGCGTATCAAAACACGATAGGGGATGAAGACCAGGACCTTACGCTAACAGTGACAATGCCGTCATTCTAAACTACGGCACCACAATAGGTACACAGTTCACAAACACCAAGTGAGATTTAAAGGAAACCTCACAAAAGAGTCTAAGACTCCTAAACGGGAAAACACTGCTGGAAACCTAGACAAATCAGCTAGTTCCTGTCACAAAAATAGGGGGGAAACAACAGACAGCAAAAAATATAATTTACGCATGTTGATCCCTAAAGAAGAAGAGGTCAGGGATATAAGCGGTGGGCGTACCGATGTGATCGGTACCTGTTAGGGTTGGGAGGTTCCATTTTTGTTTAGGGGTGTTAGATTTAGGGAATGCTGCAATCGTCAAAAGGAAGATTGCAATTTGTAGTACCCCATAAGCGTAAGTATTAATCCGTTAATAAAATAATAATGTCTGACATCGTTCAATTCGATCTTATCGGAGGAATTCATAATAAGAGGCGCAATTGTCATCTATACTAGAGGAACGTTTAGTCGAAGTTGAAAAAAACGTAGAGGAGAAGAAGCCATGTTTTCTTGTCTACATGAACAGAACTTGGTCTATAGTCTTATAAGAAGAATCTCCGCTATGTCTTGAACCCGAAGAATCCTAGATGTGAAGAACTACCTGAAGGAGAGCCTCTGGATCTCGATAGTCATGGCTAGGAGAATTAAATGAATATTCTACTACTGGTGTGAGACTTTGTAGGCGTAGCGGAGAAAATGTTTATTCTAAAACCTTAGAGCTATCCATGTCCGGAGAACGTCGGCAGTGATGACTGGAACCCTCTCTTGAAGAAGAGTATTATTCAATCATGGTCTAAAACGCACTTCTCTCAGTTAGTAGATCGTCGGTACGGAGACATCAATGGAAGACTGAGTAGTGGACTGCGGCCCCTGGAAAGGGAGCGATGTCTAGAAGATACAGTAGGCCGATCCTTATCCTTCCTATTACCAGATGAATATACAGATGGAGAGGAACTCTTTCTGGAAATACGCCGACGGCTAGCGATTGACTTGAACGGAAGGAGAGGAGAACATTGCCGCTGAAGGACGAGAGGTGACGACCCGACGGTTGGCCCAATGGAGAAGTGATAGTATAATTTGAACTACGATGGCGGCCCGACGGTTGAATCGGTGGAAGAACGGTTGAATAATTCACACCCGGGACCCAGAGACGGCCCGAAAGTTAACTAGGGGGACGGACTGGTGGCGGAACAGCACTGGAGTCTTGGAAGAAAGAGGAGAAATTAAATTTCTTAATAGTAATACACCTCTTGCATAACAACATAACTTCCTCGAAGCCAAGGGGGTAAAACTCTGTTTCATTGGAAGAATATCTACCTCCGCCATCACCAAACAAAGTTCTCAGTTCCTCTGACATAAACTCAGAACCCGTCGGTATACTATCGTCATATCGGCGGCCCTGCCGCAACATAAATAGTCATAGCTACGGTACATAATACACGGCCGTCAAGAGCTGATTATAAAATATCATCATACTCGCGCTTACTTCTTAAACATACCATCACATACGGGCACCCAAGCCGCCAGAAAAGCCGCCAGACTTACGAGTGCCACCGGTACCGTTATTCATAAACCATATCCGCCATC